>JAVTVY010043340.1:0-216537 GCA_036873755.1 Hanleya hanleyi | reverse complement strand
AATTCCAAGTTTCAAAACATTCCGTTCAGCCGTTGATTTTTGCAAATCAAAAAGGCTTTCAAATATTTGGAAATCCAAACAAATTTCAAGGATTTATTCATAGCGCGAACATCTACGCTCTTCAGTCTCCCTTCTCGCTTACTTTGCCGAGCAAAATGGAAAATTTATATTTCCGTCAAAGTTAATTTTCAATGAACTTATTATCAGGTCTATCACTTTGATCTGTGAAACTATGGAATGGGGTTGAAGGCTTTATCGAACTGTTCAAGAGGCATAATGACATTTTTCACGATTCAAATTGAGGCCTGTGACAATCTTGATATTCGATTAGAATAATAAATTAAGTTTCTGCATTTATGTGCGTTATCATCTGCAAACTAAATACGGTACCTTGACACTCTTTTCCATGCAGCAAGCCAATATCACATGGTTTGCTCCTTCTATACAAATGATTACCTATTTCATCCTTAGGAGATATCACCTCATCCGACATGTTTGGTCAAGCCTTTTCGAAGGTTGATAATTTTATTAATTTTTTTTTTAAGTCAAATTCTGCAAATAAGAAACATTTCTTGTCAGTATCTATGGATATCGCCCTATAATCAATTCGCGAAAATGTTTGTCATTAAGTCATTCGGGAGGTGATTTAAGTGCGAAATTTCAGGGTTAGTTCACTAAACAAGGTCTGTGTGTATAAGAGAATCATGTCGAATTCTCGTTATTATCTTTTGGTACATCAAATTATTGCATTCGCGAAAATGACTTCCAAGTCAATATGAAAGGTATCTAAGTATCAAAATAAATTTTAAAAAACTCTCAAGGAAATCAAGGTCCTAGCTTTTGACAACGAGGTCAAATAGATCGCTTTTATGGTCAGTATCTGCTAATATATGACGTAATTTCATTCGTAAGACTGATTGACAAAGTAACGTAAATTGTGAAGTGTAGAACCAGTAAGTTCTAGCAGAAATTGGCTCTGACTTGAGAGAATGATGTCAAATGCAACATGTTTCTGCCCGTTGTCTGCTGATACACATAAGTATTGATTTTACGGAAGTGATTAATGCAATTCTAAAGGGGTTATGGGTGCGGAAGAGGACGAGAACATCAATACCAGCGAAGCAAGGCCCTGGCTTGCGAGAATGAGGATAGAGGGACTGTGTTCCGAAAGAGGATCATTCGAAATAGCTATGTGCCAAATTTCATGCTTGTAACCGAAAGTATACAATATAACTATGATGTACTGTTCGCGCATAGGGTTGTCGGACTCATTAAGTATTACATAGTCATTTATGTATTATAAAACCGTTTGCGCATAAAGTCAGTTTTGAGTATTATCAATGAGTCGGTATAGCTAAGACATTGACAACGAGGTCAAATAGATCGCTTTTATGGTCAGTATCTGCTAATATATGACGTAATTTCATTCGTAAAACTGATTGACAAAGTAACGTAAATTGTGAAGTGTAGAACCAGTACGTTCTAGCAGAAATGGGCTCTGACTTGAGAGAATGATGTCAAATGCAACATGTTTCTGCCCGTTGTCTGCTGATACACATAAGTATTGATTTTACGGAAGTGATTAATGCAATTCTAAAGGGATTATGAGTGCGGAAGAGGACGAGAGCATCAATACCAGCGAAGCAAGGCCCTGGCTTGCGAGAATGAGGATAGAGGGACTGGTTCCGAAAGAGGATCATTCGAAATAGCTATGTGCCAAATTTCATGCTTGTAACCGAAAGTACACAATATAACTATGATGTACTGTTCGCGCATAGGATTGTCGGACTCATTAAATAGTACATAGTCATTTATGTATTATAAAACCGTTTGCGCATAAAGTCAGTTTTGAGTATTATCAATGAGTCGGTATAGCTAAGACATTAAGTGCAAGTCCAGGGATTGGAGGGTCATTGTTTCGATTCCCACAGAGGGTTGAGTTATTCTTCCTTTCAAAACATATTTCCATATATGCGAATTGCTTGGGGGTAAAGTTAAACATCTTTATTCGGTGAAAGTTGCTGAGTTGTTCCGCTTACTTCTGAAACGTAATTGTTGCGTTTTGTTTTTATGATGCATGATCTATAATTTGATACCAAGTATTATTCAATGTTAATCATAATGATAATGCGTTACTTGTTATGCTTCTTCGCCAATTTGTGTTTTATCTAGATTTGGTAGATAAAATGATTACTAGAAGTAGTGAACTTATTTTTCTACTTTCTAAGACAGTCGCCTGGGACTGTATGCAAATTAGCTGAACCACCGACAAGGTTGCGGCTCATCTTCTTTGGTATATAAGAAATCCAAAGATCTTAAATTGTGTAGACATCTGCATACTGTTCAATGAAAATGGTAATATCTGAAGACAGTGACTGATGTGACGACCGACAGCTTTTAAGCGACTGACGTAAGAGAATTGAAGTCTGAACGGAAATCAACGAAGCAATAATTCATTCCACCGAATATAGTTGCAAATGAATTCAAACGCGCTTGAATGCAGTGTTGTCATGTGAGATTGGAGGTTGAAAAGAAAAGTGTGGCAGAGATCACACTCTCTTAGCGCATGCGCATTTCAAAAAGTCACAAGAAGAACAAGAACAACAAGAACAACAACAACGCGAGCCTCCCGTAGACCTGCGTGCCGCAGGTAACAATATATAAACTTATACGACGTTACAATCTCGTTAACTTGTGCATATCTCCAAGTGCAGATCTAACAAATTTGTTAAAGAAAGTCACAGATCACTATTTGAACATATACATTCTTACAGGCAATGATAGACAAATGTGAAGGCTACACATGCAAGGATTGGCGTCTTGGTTTTAAGGATAATAAGAGGCACCCTGATCCACTTCATTGAAACAAACATCTAGCTGAATCGCTGACTATCTTTCATAAATTTTTGGACAGCATTAAATACTTGGGTATTGTTAGTTAGCGAGAGAGATGGACTGCCCCACAACAATTGATAGACATTCGTATTTGGTGGTATAGTATCAAGTAATTCCTTTCTTATATTTTCGTAACGCGGACAATATAATAAATAATGTTCGGCATCCTCTGTTGGCGCAATGTCCGGTTTCGTGAAGTTTTATGCGATATAAATCCCCATTAAGCTGACTACAGCCGTGTCGTAACTTCGTTTGACATATAGTCATTTTCCTGTATCCAACCGCCTTATCCTTGGAGATACGTGCATTTAATTAAGGTGATGGTGAGGAATAAGCAGTAGATGATAACATGCAATGGGTCAGTCTGCTCTATGAACACATGCATGTGTTATGCCAGCTTGGTGCTCCCAAGTGAAATCATCCCTGAGATAATCAGGTTAGACACAACCACCCCTCCAACATGGAGGTAAAAATGTCGTTTGTGTCCAATGAATTCAAGAATATATCGAACGAGGAGACATCCGCCATAGGCGACCATGCACAAAAATTCATTCAATATATTAATGTTTTCAGAATGTTTGTACGAATTGAAAATATTGTGAAACATTGATTAAACATGAAAACTCTCAAGGTGTGGATCTTCAAAATATTTTTGGTAAATAAGTGCCGTAATGGCACTATTAACTCATAATATATTATCCGAGTATTATTGTCAATAATACTCGGATTATATATTTTGGGTTAATAGTGCCATTACGGCACTTAGTAGACAATTCATCTTTGGTACATAGACTATACACGTAGGGGGTTACAATGGTGGCACTGGCCTTCCGATCCCACACCAGGGGGCGCTGTTCTGAATAAGGAAATGAACAAGGAAATGGCCTATACGGTCATTAAATCCAAGAGTTGAACCTCCATATTTGGTACATATACTTTACTCATAGAGTGCTACAAAATGGTGCCACTAATTTCCCGATTCGACACCAGGGGGCGCTGCTCTGAATAGGAAAATGAATAAGGAATTGGCCTATACGGCCATTAAATCGAAGAGTTGAGCCCCCATATTTGGTACATATACTATCCTCATAGAGCGCTACAAAATGGTTCCACTAGTTTCCCGATTCGACACCAGGGGGCGCAGCTCTGAATAAGGAAACGAATAAAGAAATCGAAGAGTTGAGCTCCCATATTTGGTACATGGGCTATACTCATAAAGTGCTACAATATGGTACCACTAGTTTACGATCCGACACCAGGAGGCGCTGTTCTGAATAAGGAAATGAATAAAGAAATGGCCTATACGGCCTTTAAATCAAAGAGCTGAGCCCCCGTATTTGGTACATGGACTATACTCACAATGTGCTATAATATGGTGTTACTGGTTTTCCGATCCGACACCAGAGGGCGCTGTTCTATACGGTCATTAAATCGAAGAGTTGAACCCCCATATTTTGTACATGGACTATAGTCGTAGAGTGCTACAATATGGTACCACTATTTTTTTTTATCCGATACCAGGGGGCGCTGTTCTGAATAAGGAAATGAATAAGGAAATGGTCTATACGGCCATTAAATCAAAGAGTTGAGCCTCCATATTTGGTACATGGACTACACTCACAAAGTTCTAAATATGGGGCCACTAGTTTTCCGATCCGACACCAGGTGGCTTAAGTTTCATGTTTTATCTGCAGAAAAGTATCGCCCGGAGGGCTATACTTGGAAGTAATTAAATATATTGAAACGTAGAACGCTATTACATTTTAAGTAAACATATTGATTATTTAAGTATAAAAGTTGCCAGAACGACTCGGCTTCAGCTGGGGGATGTATGAGAGATTAAAATTAAATTAAAGTTGAGTTATACTGCGATAACAATCGACGCCTGTTCATGAAGGATATGAAGGACCTTGAAATTAACACAACGCAGTTATGACTATCCTACGGGGATATCTGTGGGACACTAAAACTTTATTAGTTGCTATAACAATTGATGTTCAGTTAATGAAGCAGAAAATCTTACCATCTGCTGCACTGGTAGATCACAAGAGAGCAGAGGCTGTGAGATATCCGATTCTGTTCTCGTGCATGGCCATTCCCCCAATGTAACCCGTATGCTATCGGGGTATTTACATTATCCAGGTACTCAGTGTTCTCTCGTGCAATGCACACGCCTGGTTTGCCCGCACTTGGATAATTTACCAAAAATATTTTGAAGATCCACACCTTGAGAGTTTTCATGTTTAATCAATGTTTCACAATATTTTCAATTCGTACAAACATTCTGAAAACATTAATACATTGAATGAATTTATGTGCATGGTCGCCTATGGCGGATGTCTCTTCGTTCGATATATTCTTGAATTCATTGGACACAAACGACATTTTAACCTCCATTTTGGAGATGTGGTTGTGTCTAACCTGATTATCTGAGGGATGATTTTACTTGGGAGCACCAAGCTGGCATAACACATGCATGTGTTCATAGAGCAAAAGTCTATCACAAAATGAGATTGACCCATTGCATGTTATCATCTACTGGTTATTCCTCACCATCACCTTAATTAAATGCATATACCTCCAAGGATGAGGCGTTGTCATTGATTTGCACGGGTCATGCTTTATTCTCAAAGCGAGTTTGTAAGTACTTTTATGGCAAAATTCGATGCGTGGAGCAATATCTCGAAACGATTTGAAAAGGATTTAATGTGAACCTTAACGGAACGGTGGACGCATATGTTTCAGAAGAAATATCAATATAAACAAGGTAGATTTTGTGTTAATAGATTAGATATTCCTAATAAGATGAAATTAACGTGATATTTTAGTAATTGGAAGAATAAAATTAACGCAATATTATAATTTTATGAGAAAACGAATTTCTTAGGCTCGTTGATTTCTCTTTTGAACATAGAATATTTGTGCTGAGATTTATACGATTTTTTATACGAAAAGAAATCACTCCAAATGAAGGTAATGAACGCATATGTACTTTTTCGATATTTCAAAACAGTTATTTACTGTTCATACTTAGGAGAAAGTCCAGCATGTTTTCTGAATTCTATATCAACTGTCCTGGTTTTCCATCCATATTTGTCATAAGCTTAAGTTTCAACTTTTATTTGCAGAAAATGATCGTCCGGAGGAATGTACTATACTTATAGAGTGCCACTAGTTTTCCGATCCGACACCAGGGGGCGCTGTTCTGAATAAGGAAATGGCCTATACGGCCATTAAATCGAAAAGATGAGACCCATATTTGGTACATGGACTATACTCACAAAGAGCTACAATATGGTGCCACTAGTTTTGCGATTCGACAACCAGGGGGCGCTGTTCAGAATAAGGAAATGGCCTATACGGCCATTAAATTGAGGAGTTGAGCCTCCATATTTGGTACATGGACTACACTCAAAAAGTGCTACAACGTGGGGCCACTAGTTTTCCGATCCGAATAAGGAAATGAATAAGGAAATGGCCTATGC
The DNA here is from genome assembly GCA_036873755.1 of Hanleya hanleyi. Taxonomy (NCBI): domain Eukaryota; kingdom Metazoa; phylum Mollusca; class Polyplacophora; order Lepidopleurida; family Hanleyidae; genus Hanleya; species Hanleya hanleyi. The sequence goes on along the minus strand of JAVTVY010043340.1, from coordinate 210,157 downwards.
GGTCAATAAAGCGAAGAGTTGAGCGCCCATATTTGGTACATGGACTACACTCACAAAGTGCTACAACAGGGTGCCACTAGTTTTCCGAACCGACACCAGGGGGCGCTGTGCTGAATAAGGAAATCAATAAGGAAATGACCTATACGGCCATTAAATCGAAGAGTTGAGCCCCCATATTTGGTACATGGACCATAATCATAGACTGCTACAATATAGAACCACTAGTTTTCCGATTCGATACCAGGGGGCGCTGTTCTGAATAAGGAAATGAATAAGGAAATGGCCTATACGGCCATTAAACCGAATAGTTGAGCCCCCATATTTGGTACATGGACTGTACTCATAGAGTTTTACAATATGGTACCAGCGCCCCATGGTGTCGGATCGAGAAACTAGTGACACAATATTGTAGCAGTAGCAAATGTTCCAAATATGTGGGCTCAACTCTTTGATTAATGGCCGTATACGCCATTTCCTTATTCATTTCCTTATTCAGAACAGCGCCCCCTGGTGTGGAATCGGGAAACTAGTGGCACCATCTTGTAGCACTCTATGAGTATAGCATATGTATCAAATATGGGAGCTTAACTGCGATTTAATGGCCTTATAGGCCATTTCCTTATTCATTTCCTTATTCAGAACAGCGCCCCCTTGGGTCGGATCGGAAAACTAGTAGTACCATATTGTAGCACTTTGTGCGTATAGTGGATGTGCCAAATATGTGGCTCAACTCTCTGATTTAATGGCCGTATAGGTCATTACCTTATTCATTTCCTGATTCAGAACAGCCCTCGGATCGGAAAACTATTTTCAAGATATTGTAGCACTTTGAGAGTATAGTGCATGTACCAAATATGGGGGCCCAACGCTTCGATTTAATGGCCGCATAGGCCATTTCCTTATCCATTTCCTTATTCAGAACAGCGCCCCCTGGTGTCGGATCGGAAAACTAGTGGCACCATTTTGTAGCACTCTATGAGTATAGTATATGTACCAAACATTGGGGCTCAACTCTTCGGTTTAATGGCCGTATAGGCCATTTCTTTATTCATTTTCTTATTCAGAACAGCGCCCCCTGGTGTCGTATCGGAAACTAGTGGCACCATGTTGTAGCACTTTATGAGTATAGTACATATACCAAATATGGGGGCTCAACTCTTCGATTTAATGGTAGTATAGGCCATTTCCTTATTCATTTCCTTATTCAGAGCAGCGCCCCTGGTGTCGAATCGGGAAACTAGTGACACTATTTTGTAACACTCTATGAGTGGAGTATATGTAACAAATATGGGGCCTCAGCTCTTCAATTTAATGGCTGTATAGGCCATTTCCTTATTCAGAACAGCACCCCCTGGTGTCGGATCGAAAAACTAGTGGCAGCATATTGTAGCCCTTTATGAGTATAGTCCATGTGCCAAATATGGGGGCTCAACTCTTCGATTTGATGACCGCATAGGCCATTTCCTTATCCATTTCCTTATTCAGAACAGTGCCCCCTGGTGTCGGATCGGAAAACTAGTGGCACCATTTTGTAGCACTCTATGAGTATAGTATATGTACCAAACATTGGGGCTCAACTCTTCGGTTTAATGGCCGTATAGGCCATTTCCTTATTCATTTCCTTATTCAGAACAGCGCCCCCTGGTGTCGTATCGGAAACTAGTGGCACCATGTTGTAGCACTTTATGAGTATAGTCCATATACCAAATATGGGGGCCCAACTCCTCGATTTAATGGTAGTATACGCTATTTCCTTATTCATTTCCTTATTCAGAGCAGCGCCCCTGGTGTCGAATCGGGAAACTAGTGACACTATTTTGTAACACTCTATGAGTGGAGTATATATAACAAATATGGGGCCTCAGCTCTTCAATTTATTGGCCGTATAGGCCATTTCCTTATTCATTTCCTTATTCAGAACAGCACCCCCTGGTGTCGGATCGAAAAACTAGTGGCAGCATATTGTAGCCTTTATGAGTATACTCCATGTGCCAAATATATGGGGCTCAACTCTTCGATTTAATGGTCGTATAGGCCATTTCCTTATTCATTTCCTTATTCAGAGCAGCGCCCCCTGGTGTCGAATCGGGAAATTAGTGGCACCATTTTGTAGCACTCTATGAGTATAGTATATGTATCAAATATGGGGGCTCAACTCTTGGATTTAATGGCCGTATAGGCCATTTCCTTATTCAGAACAGCACCCCTGGTGTCGGGTCGGAAAACTAGTGGCACCATATTTTAACCCTCTACGTGTATAGTCTATGTACCGAGGATGAATTGTCGAATAAGTGCCGTAATGGCACTATTAACTCATAATATATTATCCGCGAATTATTGACTGCTCCTCCGCTTTGCAACTTGAATAGTGAACTGTGGACTGGGAACTGGGCGCCAACTTATAATAAGTTAACCACCGATATGTTTAATAAATCCACGTGCTATTAACTCACACTTACCAGCCATTCTTCTTCACAGTAACATGGTTGAAAATGTAGTATGCATGGAGTCAATGTTGAGCGCCCAACAAGACGAATCTGTGAAATCTTAGAATAAATTCGAAAGTGCCGTGTGGTGGACGTTCAAATAAGACAGCAGAATGAAATATCCCTTTAAATAAGACTGGTTAATAGATAATGTAAACAATAGTTACTAATAATAATAACTAACTTGCTGACGCCAGATTCAGTGCAAACACAAGAATCAGCGGGTGCAGATATTAAAAGAGAAAACGCTTTCATAAGCTAACTGTCTGTAACAATACAAACATCACAAGTTTAAATTTCTTAAACTCTTATGGGGGAATGTACTCTGCTGAAGTAACAACAACGACAAAATCTTTGCCTCTTTATCTCAGAAGAAAAACAGGCTGTTTGGCAGCTTTAACTAATTATGACTCGCGTACAAACATTTTGTAGGAGTGATCCTCGCGATGTCAAACCTGTTACTTTCCAAATCCACATAAAGACTAACGGGTTCATTCAAAGTGATATCTTGGTAATACACGTATGTGTGACTGGGAGACTGTGAACAAGTGCATGTGATTTCAGTTCCGATAACTCCATAATCTACTGGGTGCTGCGGGAAAATGGGAGGATGAAGAGCGTATGGAATGGGATGGTATGCTGGAGGTGGGGGAGAGACACATGATATCAATTGTCTCAACTTCTTACACGCCATGTATACGTTCAGATACATATTTGGTGAATATAATATCACGCCAGGACGAAAACCGTATATATTCATATTACAATAACGATAGTCAACTTGAAACTCACTACTGAATAACACGGCAGATTAAACCGGCATGATTGTAACATAATAGTCTGAATAAACTGACAAATGATGGCACCCTTGACCTGATTAAAAGATCATGGGTACAAAGATAGAACAGATAATATTATTATATTACCAGCAGTGAATTGGACCATTGGCCGTCACGTGATATCTCGCAGTGTATTATATATTCACCCGCCAAAATGTTATATCTCCGACAGGTGACTATAAATTTCGTTAAGGTCACTGGTGAAAAATTGTAGTGGGGGGGGGATTTCCGTGTTTAAGTGGGGGGGGCGCAACTTAGAACATGATGAGTGGATGACGGCAGCTTTCAACTATGGTGTTCTATTTGGGCCAAGTTTGCGTCGCGTGGCGACTTTTAGAAACTCGCCACTCGCCACGCGCCGTGGACCTCTCCGGCGCGCGGCGACTGGCGACTTTCTGCTATCTCTTAACCTGCAAAAACTCGCCAGTCGCCACCCGCCGTAAAACACGGCGAGTTTCGCTCTATCTCTTAACCTGGAAAAACTCTCCGCGCGCCACTCGCCGGACAAACCACGGCGCGCGGCGACTGGCGACTTTTGACTTCTGGAATTCTCAGGACTTTTTCTCAAGTGCGCATGCCCGAGGAGCATCAATTATGCAGTTGCAATATCATAAATCACAGTCGCGATCTCATCGAATTTGAGGAAGTAAAAAAAATATGGAAACTGTTGAAAGAAATACGTCTTTTCATCTTTAAGAATAGGGTCTTGATAGTTTGTAGGGTTTGTGATACAGGAAATATCAACCCAACAAAGAGCCGCTCTATGGATTAAAACAGCAATAAAGGATCTCTTATACAAAGATATCGCCCGTTTTTCACATAAAACTTACGAAGAGAGAAATTCAATCATCCAGAGAAAATGTTAGCATTTTTTCTTACTTTTTTAATCAATATGACGATGACGCTCTATTCGCTTTCTTAATATTTCATACAGCATATTAGTTGACGTTGCTTTTATCTTGTAAAACAAAATTCCGCGTCGAGTGCTTTATTGTATCTTAAATAAAGAACAATTTCAAAGCGATTCATTCTGAATTGAAAACGATATGCTGTTTTATAAATATATATAGGCACTTATATAAAAAAAAAAGATTAAAAAAACGATTGAAAATGTTGTCTTGGTGTCAACTTTTTAAAATATACCAGCAGATAATAACGAGAGTATGCAAGTTCTGCACAGAAACGGATAACGAGTATTTTAATAAAGAAATAATTGCACATTTGACAAAATTAGATTGCCCTATATGCGTATTGCATTAAAAAGAAACTTGTTTCAAAAAACAACTATATTAATTATTACAGATAGCTTACATCTTCAAAATTAGTCACATAGCATCAGATGTAGCTGGAGAGTTCATTTAAAATTAAATTAAATGACAGCATGTTTCGAACAAAATATTCCGATAATTGATGCTCCCCGGGCATGAGCACTTGAGAAAAAGTCCTGAGAATTCCAGAAGTCAAAAGTCGCCAGTCGCCACGCGCCGTGGTTCATCCGGCGAGTGGCGTGTGGCGAGTTTTTCCAGGTTAAGAGATAGAGCGAAACTCGCCGTGTTTTACGGCGGGTGGCGACTGGCGAGTTTTTGCAGGTTAAGAGATAGCAAAAAGTCGCCGCGCGCCGGAGAGGTCCACGGCGCGTGGCGAGTGGCGAGTTTCTAAAAGTCGCCACGCGACGCAAACTTGGCCCAAATAGAACACCATATTCAACAGACATGATCACACTAGGTTTTGAGATATTCCTACCAGAATTCTTTAGAATAATCGTTTTCCATTATATAATTACAGTCTTTTTCATGTTGAACTGAGAGAACAAAATTCATCGAGGCCAAATGTGCTGTTCTTGAAATAGCAATTTATGTAAACATGCGTATTAAGAGAGTAGATCACATTCGGTACTAAAAGACTGAAGGTGCTGAAAAATCTTCAGTATTTAGGCTAGGATAAGACGTGGAGAATTGGGGTGGAAGTAGGAGGATCTTAGGGATCATCTTCCAGGTATTTGTAAGCTTGCTTTTTTATGGGAATTGAATTAGTATGAATTTCTTGGGGGCACCATAACCATAATATTCAGTCTAACGAACATATCAATATCTTATTGATATCCACCCTATTGCGAGCTGTCTGGATACTAGTGTTAGAAAATTCGGCATGTTTGGAAATATCCAGAAATCCCTCTGATATACTAATAAACTGTAAAAGTGGTGATATTTAGTGCAACGGTATAATCGTTCCAGCGTAAAACTATCCGAAAACCGTGTGCGATCTCCCAAATTCTATATTTTGAATCTATACTAAATTGATAACATCATATAAAGAATATGATATGGATCTACGCCGGAGAGTCAGCCTATAATTAGGTATGATTAACATGAATGCACAAGTTCTTTTACGACATGATAATGACGTGGTTGATAACAATCCGCCTATTGCACAATATAGAGACAACAAAGGAGAGCCTGTCTGCGCAGTAACCCGTGACTTCAACTGATCACATTCTGGTTCGTATGATTTCATATTCCCCCATTTTTTTAACCCACGACAATATTTTGAGCTGGCGATTCCTGACACAATTTTACTATATTTTCCTAATATTCAGTGAAAGTGTCATTATGCTTAGAATAATTTATTATTTAGCAAATACTAGATACTAGATGGAAAATAAACCATCTATCACCAGTTCAAATGATTGTCCTGGGTTATAAGATAAGGCAAAGTGAAATTATACGCACTAGTAGCTGAACATCTGTTGGACAACCTCCTCTCTCCAGGCAATTATCTCAGACGTATTCCACCGGATAAATTCCTCCAGGACAATTTCCCATCGTCAATGTATACCCTCTCCCCACCGATAATCCCCTCCCAATGTTAAAAAGATCGAATACCTCCAGGAAAGGGAAATTTGTATTGTTCTGAGAGCCATTACCGTCGGATCTTATGTACGACACGATAAACAGTTATACAGGTGCTCGAAATACTACCAGACAAAGGAAATATTGAAAATTTCTTCACTTATATCGTAAACACGGAACGTGGCTAATTGAACGGCAAGGTTATGAGCTATTTGTGTGTAGTTCCATTTCTTTTCATTAAATCTCATATAGTACATGTTTTGTAGGATCCCATGATTATAAAAGGATAGCACAACGTAGAATGAAGACCTTCTGAAATAATAATACAGCATGAGCTTGAATGTATATAATACGTATTCCACCGGATGAATTCCACCGGATTAATGCATGAATATCTATTTAACCGCTTATAAATGTACATGCGCAAAGATACACAATTTGTTAAGCATGACAAGGAAGTTCTGATACAATAACGAGGTGTGTAATTACTATATCAATTTACGTGTATATTTATATAATGGCCCTGAATAGGACACTTTCGAGTCCATGATATTATCCCCTAACGACAGTTTCCGGCATGATAAATAAGAATAGATTATCAATATCACGTTGTCATGTTCTTTTTTCTGTCTGTGTTTTATTCCTTGGCACGGTCTTATGTAGGCCTACCGACCGCATCAAATTTGAATAACAATGAGCTATCGTGTTATTTCGTCAATTTCCTCGCCCTAAAAGGTCGAAAACATGAATTTCCACATGACAGATTATGTTTTCATTGAATCAGCTCAAACTCAATCACAATATTTTCTTCAATTTTCTGAATGTAAAAAAAATAGAACAAAATGATATATATATTTTTATAGTAGTGGGGATTTTCCGGGCGGGGGGGATTGTACTGGGGAATTTATCGGGGGGAAATTGTCCTGTGGAAGTTTAACCGAGGAGAAATTGTCCGGGGGATGGAATATGTCTGTGTCCTTTCAGTATGTATTGTGGTCTGATATAGTATTAAGTTACATAGTATGTTATACCTTTTCTGAGAAAAAAGAACGTTGAAGCAAGTAATTAAGCTCATTCCCAATATATTAAATTGCTATAGCGAATCGTCTTTCCGAAAATGAGCTATTTTTTGCCTAATTAGTGCATGTCCTCATTATACATGCGATCATTTTTCGTATTTGTATCATGGAAATATTTACACTCGTTTTCTTTTTAATATTGTGAATATACATAGCTGATTAATGTTATACACTATTTCGACAAATAGAATCAAATGTCACACAGATAGATTTGAGGCAGCGGAACATGTGAGCCAAATATTGAACCAAAATGGTTTGAGCCAACCAAATTAGTTATCAGTGCTACCAATATCTACTCTATGGACAACAGATGTTCGCTGGTTAGATGTTAAACGAAGCCAATCGTTTGTCTATGCAACATTGATTTGTTCCTTCCAGTCATATATTGATCATTTGTCTCGTTTTCTTGTATCCTAAGCCAGGAGTTGTTTGGTGGTGTGCCTTGCCCTGATATCATCACAACATTAGCTCTTGCCCGAAATCTATGGGGTCGGAGTAGTACATTAAGGTGAAATCTTTTATCATTTCTGCTGATATGGGGGATAATGCGAAGGAATGAGAGGGTAGATGATGTCACGTCTGCTCGAAGTCACGTCCGGGACAAAGGTCATGGTCGGTGAAGGGGTTAATCCCATGACGAAACTTCCAATATAAACCATGCCAGTCTGACCTTACCAATGCGATTCGTAGTCTAAACCACGAGAACTTCAAGTCGACATACGGCACGGCTCGTTTGGATCAAACATTGCCCCTATCTCACCCAAACACGTACCGGTGCACCAGCACAACGCCCGCTTTCTCTAATGTTGCCCAACTGTGTATGCATATCATGCTGTCACTTCCAGTCCAAACCATACCCCTCGTAGTTTACACGACGTAGGCTTCAATATGACACCCTGCACGCTATATTTGGACCAAGATTGGTCTCTAGGTCGCGCATCCCAAAACGTCCGCTTTCGCAACAAAGCCTCCACTGTGCATGCGTATACTGACGTAACCGCCCCCCAGTCGCAGTTTACATGCCGAGTCCTCCATGATGAGCCATGAACTCGCTACGACCCATGTAAGCCATGCAGAGCCCATGTAAACCAATTTGACCCATTTTATTTTCTCTAGAAGAAATCCTAGTTGTTACCCACCTATCACATGGCCGATCTCGACGAGCGTTTCAAGTCGAGACCTAGCCCGACCCCTTAGGACCCCATATTGGCCCACCTGGACCCATTTGACTGCGTGTCCGGTCCGTTTTTTATACGCATTTCTTTCCAGAAACCCCCGTTTTACATCCACCTTAACCAGTCACGTGACCTCTTCTCTATTTTTCACGATGACATGGCAACTCCTTCACCGACCATGGCCTTTGACCCGGGCGTGATCTCTAACGGACGAGACGTTATCCGCCCGCCGCATTCCCTCCGCAATTACCCCCCCCCCCCAAACCTTAAAAATGAAAAGAGATTTCATCTTAATATACTATTGGACTGTAGGGGCATATGAATTCTTGTCACTGCACCAGCAGCTTCTCCCGCCAGGTTTATATGTTGCCTTTAACTAATACAATCAATTCATAGAAAGATGGAAATAATAAATAATCTATTCTGAGTAATGCTGAATAGGATGAATATGAATACCGAAAGAAACAATTATATTCATGATTCATGGATGAGGAAACACCTGTACGGGCGATGTTATTTCATCGTCACAACTGAGGTTTATCAGCGGCATAGACGCTGTCTCTTGCTCTTCGTTCACCAAGACCACCCCTGCTATGAGCCGATATGACTATGAAAAAAGCACATGAAGTGACCTCCCACATCTCTGAGGCCACACTGGAATACATACGTCGAACAAATATGTTAAACAATCCGAATTCAGGCGGAATTAACTTTAGCTTTGCATATAAACTTCTTTAAAAATAGCATGAAGTTTAAATATTCATGCTACTACATGAACCAGATATACCCGATCATTATCCTTCACTCTCTTTCTCCAATGGACAAGAGCCATTAAAACTAAGCCGGAATCACGAGAATCGTCAAATAGCACAGTATTTGTAATACTGTGTGTGGATTCCAATGTCTTCACATACAATAAACTCGAATGCTACGAGATAAATCAGGATACACACATGTTAATAATCTTCTTTTGCTTAAGGGCAGTAATCCGTAATTTCGAGCCCTCAGTAGCAGCGCGGTAGCAGTGCGGTAGCAATGCGGTGACAACGCAGTACCAACGCAGCAGCAACGCAGCAGCGATGCGGTAAAGGCACAGTAGTAGCACCTTAGTTGCCGCGGTAGAGTGACATTTAATGAGAGCGGTACTGTATACGAGATGTTCAGTGCACTTGATAGATCTACTAAAAATTTGGAATATGATCGTTCGAGATCAATATTAGAAAATTGTGTTGACAACACTGAATTGCGAGATATATGGAGATATAATAATCCTGATAAAATTTCATTTACGTGGCGGCGAAATATTGAGGGTGTTCTGCGGCAGAGCCGAATTGATTATTTTTTAATTACGCGCTCACTGTCAACATTGGTGAAGTCGGTTTATTTTCGGCACACCACTATTAGTGACCATAGCGCAGTTGTACTGCGAATAGATTTCATAACAATCGAAAGGGGTCCAGGCCTGTATGTTTTCAACAATCAGCTTTTGTTTGACGAGGTGTTTTGTCAAAGAGTGAGGGACCTCGTTAACAATCAGCTGAATTGTCCTTTGTTTGAATCAGAGAAGGTAGTTTGGTGGGATAATCTCAAATACAAGATTAAACAATTGGCTAGAGCTTATGGGGCCCGAAAGAAGAGAGAAAAAGAACAAGAAATGTACAAATTACAGAATAGTCTAGATAATGAATATCGCCGTGCAGCGGTTGTTACAAATTATGATACGAGTCGTGTTGTAGAAATTCAAACACAGCTCAGAGAGTTTGAAATGGTAAAGTGCAATGGAGCTATATTGCGATCGAAGGCTCAATGGATCCATGAGAGTGACCGTAACACTAAGTACTTTTTAAATCTTGAAAAATATAGGCAAGGAAATAAATTAATTTCCGAACTGAGAACAAATGATGGTCAGATTGTGAATGATACAGAGCCTATTTTGAACGAAGTTCACAGTTTTTATCAAAAGTTGTATGAAAAAGATGATATTGACAGAGAAGAGTTGCAAACTGTATTGTCGTTTTTAGACTGTGTTCTTTCGGAGCCTGATATGGCTTCCTGTGAAGAAATTTTGTCTGTTGAAGAATTAAAATGTTCCCTTGATGGCATGGCCTGGAATAAAAGTCCGGGGAATGGTGGTCTCACTGTTGAGTTTTACAATCACTTTTGGTCTAGTTTAGGGCCGATTTTACTTGATGTATTAAATGAAATTTTTGAGAAAGGTGGACTTTCTAGATCTATGAAATCGGGTGTAATCACGCTTGTATTTAAAGACAAGGGAGATAAGTGTTCTTTGAAGAATTGGAGACCTATTAGTCTCTTGAATGTAGACTACAAGATAATTTCTCGATGTATGGCTAATCGGCTTAAATGTGTTATAGGGTCTATAGTAGACTCTAGCTAGAGTTGCTGTGTCCCTGGTAGGGACATAGCTGATACAATAAGTAGCATACGTGATGTAATGACTTTTGTGGAGGAAGATAATTTGGAATCATACTTTTTAAAGCTTGATCAGGAAAAGGCATTCGACAGAGTGTCACATGAATATTTATTGGCAACTTTGACTCGGTTTGGTTTTGGGGACAATTTTTTGAAATGGGTTAAACTGTTTTATACTGATGTTCGCAGTGAAGTTAAATGCAATGGTTTCCTAACAAATTACTTTAAGGTTGGAAAGTCAGTGCGTCAAGGTTGTCCGATTTCAGCTATGTTATATGTTTTGAGTGTGGAGCCTCTTGGAGCGATGATAAGAGCTTCTGACGATGTACGAGGTACTCCCATTTCTGGATCCCCTGTGATTTCCAAAAATTTTCAACATGCTGATGATATAACTATAACCTCGAGAGATAAGGAATCTATTAGGAACTGTCAGAAGCATATTGTCACTTATGGGAAGGCCTCCAATGCTAGATTAAATGCAGACAAGTCGGAAGTGCATGTTATTGGTGTGAATTGTAATGATGATAATATTGAACGAGTGCCAATAAGTAAAGACTGTTTGTGTATTTTAGGTGTGTACTTGGGCACTAACAAAAGATTTTGTATAGAGAAAAACTGGAAAGAAAAGATTAAAAAAATACGGAATACTTTGAATATGTGGAAACAAAGGCACCTGAGTCTAAAAGGTAGAGTGGTTATTTTAACTAGTGCTATTTTATCCCGCATTTGGTATGTTTTGTCTGTTCAATCTGTTCCAGAGATATTGATAAAGGAGCTCAAAGATGTCTGTCTTAATTTTGTTTGGGACAATAAATCCCATTTGGTTGCTTATGGTGCAATTGTTCAGCGAGAACGTTATGGGGGACTTAATCTGCCTGATATATCATGTAAGATGAAAGCGTTTCGCTTGAAGTTTCTGTCACGGTTTGTCACCTTTTGGTCTTTGATATATGTTGGCACTTGTGGGAAGTTGATGCTGGGTCGACATCGGGCCTTACAGACTAGTCTTTTGTGTTAAATGCCGTCATTTACATCTGACGACGATACAGCTCGCGAGTCTCCAGTGTGCGAGTTGTCACAGCGAGGCGGCTCACCAGTTGCCAGTATGCGAGTTGTCGGAGCGTTTCCATCGTAGCTCTAGATTTGTGTCTGATACCGCTTGTGCCGGTGCTGGGGGCCGTGTGGTCATGTCATCCAGGTTGCCACATGGACAGGTACAATAAAGGCGTACCTGAGATACAACACATATCACGAATCGTTAGATTCTTGGTGTGTGCTTTAGAATAGGTTAACCAGAAGACTATTCTGTGAAGTCATGTGACGCAGTCAGTATGTCGGCACCTCTTCCCACTACCCTTATATGTGTTGTAATTTTAATGATTCTCACAAGGCAGTTTGGAAACATTGTTTTAAGTACTTTTTGTCGAGATGGAATGACCTCGGTCTTTCATATGAATTGTTTCTTGTTAGTCATAAGAATTTTTTGTTCACATGCTTGCCAAGCTATTATCAGGAATTAATGTTAGCATGGAGAGATGTTCAGAAGAATGTACTGAAAGTTGAAGAGAACATTGTTGACATTCTGAGTCAACCTATGTTTTACAATCACAATATCGTAGCCTCTGGCAAAACTTTGTATTCCGAGTTATTTGTACGTGCCAAAATGTTCTGTATAAGAGATTTTGTTTACGAAGTCGTTCCTGGATTTCTGCCAGTTTTGGCTGTGCAAGAACTTGTTCAGTCGGTGTGTCCTGAAGCTGATCCACTCAGGGTTCGAATGTTGTACGAATTTTTCTTGACTGCTATTCCTGATAACTGGAAGTGTGTTATAAATAAGGTTGCTTCAGATGGTAGCTGTAGATCAGCAAGAGAACCTTTTTTGTTCTCTAACGCTAAAAGAAAGTCATTATGCCTTCTTGCTGTCAGAGATTTCTATGATATGCTCATTTGTAACATTTTGAAAAACCCGGCTTCCCTGGCGATTTGGGCTGCCATATATCCAGACGTCGACCTGCTTAAGTGTTGGGCTCGTAATAACATTATGGGTAAAAACCCGGATTGTGTAGAGCTGGATTATAAAATTTTGCACAATGTTGTTTTTACGCGTGAGAAACTATGTAAAATTGGCCTTGCTGATTCAGATCTCTGTGTGATATGTTTGTCGCACAAAGAAGATACAAGGCATATATTTTTTTCTTGTCCGGAGGTGCAAAGTTTTTTACAGTATTTAGGTGCATTTGTAGAGGACCTGTTCAGGTTTGCTCACGTCAGTGTCTTAAATAATGTTTCCTTTGAAATACTTGTATTATTCGGTTATTCTGTACAAAGTCGGAATGTAAACTGTTATTTCCTCAATATTGTATGTAGCCTGGCCCGTCTGGTAATTTTCAAGCGCAGAAATATGAAAATGTATCATGACAAACTAATTTCTCCAACATTTATGTTTAAAAAGTTACTGGAACAACATGTAAAGTCGGCGTTCACATACTTGCAGCGTGATTTGTCTGTTTTTAACAAGAGATATCTCTTTTGTAATCTGTTTGTTAAGCACGACAACTGCTTAAAAGTTAATTTTCCATAGTAGCTAATCCCATACTTTGTGGGCAATGAATATCACATTGTTGTATCCTTGATCAGTCAGGCCTCGATGTATTTGTGTAATCAAAAAGTGTGTATTAAGATAACTTGCGCAGGTCTTGAGTTTCTGTGATCGTCCTGTTTTTATCCTTCTTGACACTGCTAAATACTTTGTACATATGATATATTTGTTGAATAAATATTATTCAAAAGGAAAAAAAAAAAAAAAAAAACGCGTCTGACTCCAGATCAGAAGGTTGCGTGTTCGAATCACGTCGGTGTCACATAATTTTTTGAATTGATCATGTGTTAATTTCAAGGGGTTTGACTTGTATGATGAAATCTATCTATTTCCGACACACGTCACTTAGTGATCACAGCGCAATGTTTTGTCGTCTAGAAATGAACACAATTGAAAGAGGACCTGGGATGTACGTTTTCAATAACTTGTTACTGTCTGACGAATTGTTTTGTGAGAGGGTTTTAAATCTTCTGAATGACCAATTAAAGTGTCCGTTATATGTTACGGAAAAACTGATTTGGTGGGACAATACAAAATATAAAATTAAGCAATTGGCCCGCTGTTATGGGGCTCGCAAAAAGAAAGAATCTGAGCAAGAACTATATCAGTTATAAAGGATTTTAGACAATGAATATAGGCGAGCTGCTATACATGTCCTGCATCATCATGCAAACCACACATGGCACGTTCTCTAGACGACAGTTGCAGTCCTAGCTGCAAACAGTCACTTCCGTTATGTGCTTTGATCCTTCTGTGGAGAACTCCATTGTTGAGAGTGAGTCTGTCAAACTCTCGCAGCATAATCCTCAGTTCAGCAGGGCACTGTTTCCCTGGAGTTGACTTCCTACCACACTGAACCATTGGTATAACTGCTCGGATACAACTGTCTGTGGTCTGAAGTGCTCTCCAGTCAATGTTCGTTAGATCGATTCCCACTGAAGCATATTCATCTGGTACTGCCTGGGCATTGGTAGAAAAGCACTGAACCAAAGGAGTTGGACATTCGTCTCTGAACAAGTATCTGCAAAGTGGCTCATGGAGACGGCATTGATGACGTCTTTGGGATACACCTCGTCAGAAGGCTGTAAATGCCCACTAAGTCTGACTTCGGTCTCCTTCACATGATCTGATGAAACTCCATCCTCCGGACGATATGGTCTTCTCGATAAGGCATCTGCATCAGTGTTCGTAGATCCAGGTCGGTAGAAGATACTCAAGTTGAACTCGGCAAGGGCAGCAAGCCATCTGTGACCTGTGGCATCAAGTTTTGCGGAGGTCAATACATAAGTTAAAGGGTTGTTGTCTGTAAACACCTTTACATCCTTGGCCAGATAAAGGTAACCACGAAACTGATCTGTAATACTCCATTTGAGGGCAAGAAATTCAAGTTTGTGAGCCGGATAATTCTTTTCAGATTTCGAGAGTCCTCGGCTAGCATATGCAACAGGACGGAGTTTACCATCTTGCTCCTGACACAACACGCTTCCCAAGCCATCCCTGCTCGCATCGACGTGGACAACAAATGGCTTTGTCACATCTGCAAAAGCCAACATTGGGGCTGTGGTCAGTTTCTGTTTCAGACTTTCAAATGCTGTTTCACATTCCTGCGTCCAGAGAGGGCCAAATGGTGCTTTGGAACTCCCAGCATTAGTGCTTGAAAAGGCATGAGTTCCACGCTTCTTTGGGGAAGTACACCCAGCTGTCAGCTGATTCAAAGGTTTGGCTATGATGGAAAAGTTCTGAATGAACCGCCTATAATATCCAGCAAACCCAAGAAATGAGCGAAGCTCTGTCACATTCCTGGGATTCGGCCAAGTTCTCAATGCTTCCGTTTTGCCTGGGTCTGTGTGAACTCCATCTTTAGAAATCATGTGACCAAGATACTTCACTGATGTGCAGCACAACTGGCACTTCTCTGGTGAAACCTTGAGTCCATAATCTGCCAACCTATCTAGGACATTCATAAGCCTGGTTTCCATCTCTTCCAAGCTTCGAGCGAACACAATCAGATCATCCATGTAAACTAGGACCTCACGCATGTTGATACCAGATATACACTGTTCCATCAGCCTTTGGAAAGTGGCGGGGGCTCCTTTGATCCCTTGTGGCATTCTCTCAAACTCATAAAAACCAAGAGGACAGGTAAAGGCAGTCTTTGCTTTGTCTTCTTCCTTCATCGGAATTTGATAGAATCCAGATTTCAAGTCTATGACACTAAACCAGCCACATCCATTCAAACAGTCGATGGCTTCCTGTATAAGGGGGACAGCATACTGGTCGGGAAGACTACGAGAATTCAATGTCCTATAGTCGACACATAGGCGTAGGTCTTTGTTCTTCTTGCAGACAAGAACTATAGGGGAAGCGTATGGGCTTCTGGACTCCTTAATGACTCCGCTGTCCAACAACTCCTGAAGATGTCGTCGCAGGTCCTCCAGATCAGCAGGAGCAACTCTACGGGACCTCTCTCTGAAAGGACTGTCGTCTGACAGGTTAATGCTGTGCTCGATCTGATCAGTGAGTCCAAGATCATGATCACCCCTAGAGAATACCTTAGATCTTTGTGACATCTTAGACGAGATCCTGTCTTTCCACTCGGGGGACACTGGACCCCACTTGAAAGGTAAGTTCGAGAACCAGTCACTGGTCGAGTCATGCGCCTTGTTGGCAGGCCCTGCTGCAGTCGTGGTGTTGCAGGTGGCTGTGGGGCTAGCACTGTCAGAAGACTCTGTTGGATCAAAACTCTTGAACCATTCTGGCATCGTTATATCAGCAATCAATTTGTTTGCTGGAATAGTGATCTTTTTATCAGTATCGTTCACCAGTTCTACCTGCACTTTATACCATCGTTTGTCTGGAACTTCTGCCAAGTAACTCACCACAGACATACCCTCTAGCAGTTCATCTCTAGGAATATCAACCAATGCAGTTCTACTCTTAGTTCGCCGCTGCCGAACAATCCCAGTCACTTTCCTAGATTGTCTGGGTGCAATCCCTCCTTCCTCATCAGCACATTTCTTTGTTTCCACTCCCTTGTAAGCGAGAGCACACACTGGGTCTATCTGAAGTTTTTGGAGATATTTCTGTCCAGCAACCTCCTTACATGCTTCATAACAGTCACGGAAGATTCCAGAACTTGTTCCTATTATTACGGGACAAGAGCTCGCCCTTCTTCCATCTGGGATCACAAGAGCAACAGTTTGAAAGGACTGATCGACGCCACTGAAACTTTTGTCAAATCCAAGGTCGAAGCAAGTCCAGCCAAGGTATGGAATCTTTCCATCACCACCATGCCACAGAGTCAAGTCTTGTAGAGGGTTCAGCTCTCTCTGCAACTTCCTAAAGAAACTTTCAACAATAATAGTCACCTGCGATCCACTGTCTAAAAGACATGTAGCTGGCTGATTGTCAACAAAACAGGTGGCAAACACGTGATCACCAACCAGACCCTCAGGAATGTCTGTTCCTGGAATTATTGTGACCGGAAATTCTGGTTGCCGCGTTGGGGCTGCTGACTCATGGACACCGGGCTGCCCCGTCTCTGATGCCCTCTGTCGTTTTCCTGTAAGAAGATGTGCTCGAGTAGCTTTCGATTGACGGTTTCCAGATCAGCTGGATTCTCACATTCACGGCGAAAATGTCCTTGCTTTCCACACGATAAACAGAAATTCACCCTGCTGCTGCCCCCATTTGATCTCTGTTGTGAACGGTATGGGTAGTTGCTATCTGGTAACCGCTCAGGCTGCTGGGAAGGTTCCTTGGAACTTTCCTTTGCACTAGCTTGGTTCCTGTCTAAATTGGAACGCAGTTGTCGGTTTTCTGCCTCCA
Source organism: Hanleya hanleyi (assembly GCA_036873755.1). Lineage (NCBI taxonomy): Eukaryota > Metazoa > Mollusca > Polyplacophora > Lepidopleurida > Hanleyidae > Hanleya > Hanleya hanleyi. The sequence goes on along the minus strand of JAVTVY010043340.1, from coordinate 192,869 downwards.
AATGGTCAAGTCGCTTCTCAAGTTTCTTGGTTTTCACATCAGCATTGGGCGCTGTCTCTGCATCCCCAGACTCGGAGGAATGAAACAGGAATGATACTTTCGACTTGGGGCCCTTGCCACCTTTCGCACGATTGGTAGATTTTGTCTCCAGCTCACGTTCCTGTTTGCGTACCATGTTCAACAACTCCAGATAAGTTGGTGGATTACAGAGTCTCTCTCGGAGATATAAGCTTACCAAGAGCAGCTCATCAAACAACACACCCTTGATAAACTGGTTCAGACGGATTCGATTGACATTTTCTGCTGCAATTGCTCCTTTCAACACCGCAAGCCTTATCGTACCTTGTAGACGCGTCAAGAACTGAGATGGTAACTCTCCCTCCAACTGACACATGGCATGCACTCTGATGAATAGTTCATCACAGGTCTCTGTACATTGCAAATGCCAATTCTAGAGCAAGCAGGTAATCTTTGGAAGTAGCAGTTGGCTTCTCACGCTTCAAGTCATTTATAATATCCAGGGCTGGAGAACGCAGAGCCTCCCTCACACGCTTTCGCTTCTCAATGTCCTCCAGACCACTCCACTCATCCCACTGACCTTCCAGCTGCACTACACAATTTTCATACAGTTCTTCATCTATGGCTGGCACACTTTTCTCTAAGAAAAACCGAAGTTTTCTGTAGTTGGCAGTCAAAGTACATTTGGTCAAAATGGATGTTAATTCTGAGCTAACAGTTTCACGAGATCTGACGTTTCCCGGATATTGAGATCTTTCGCGTGAAGAATCCTCGAAATCAGCATCCACCTGTAAGTCACGCACAGACACCCTTTCACTCACACCTAGTTGCCTTACATGACCATCACTCGGTAGAAATACCCTCAGGTTAAGAACTTCTCTGTCCACTCCCAACTCAATGACATCGTTAGGAATAGTCCATCTGTTCACAACTTGATCCAATTACAAGCGTCTAGTCCGTCATTCATAATCCAGCCGTCGTCCATTAGAGAATATCCGCGTCCATAATCCAAAGACCTATTCCATTTCCATATAACAGTATTAGCACCAAATTCAAAAAGACAAAGTATACATAAACATAGGCTTGTTTCCTGCAAGAGAGAAGCGGTCAACAGTTTTCAATGATACCGGCAAGACATCATGATGTTCCAAAATATCAAATCCGTATCGCTGATCAGTATTCTTAATCCATAATATTCGTTATAGAGTCGTCATCTAAAAATGATGTACCTCAGCCACGCTTTGATTGTGACTGTTCATATGAGTACCATGAGGATCTCGAAGTACATGGGCTCATACGGCCCCTAGCCCCGGGTTAAGCGGAATTAGACACATGTTACGAAACGTAGCGCCATAGATCTTGCACGCTACGTTCGTATTTTGCTATCAGCATGCGATATGTATCGCCAAATTTGAAAAACTTTGAGTGGAGGCGCTTGGTGGAATAGCCCTGTTTTATAAGTTTCTGCAACAATGTTTTGTGACGCTGATTAAAATCATCACATTTAACACAGGATCTAGCAAATGCTACTAAGCGAGATATGTATACGCCATATGCAGGTCCAACTGGAATATTACTATCCAGAAAGGGATAGTTTACGATGTCGAAATTGTAATCATCTCTTTTGTCATAAAGTCGACGAGAGGAAATGCCCGCTTCATTTTTATAGAGATAGAGATCTAAATAAGATGTGCCTGTAAGGCTATCTGTAGTTTCCTTCAAATCCAGTGAAGGTGGATATATATCCTTCACTGCGTCATTTATATAGCGATTATCCACAGCGAGAAGATCGTCTATATAGCGTTTGGTGAATGAGAAGGAACGGGCTTTGAGTGGATCGGTTTTGAAAGCGCCAGCATATAGTCATATTCATAAGAGAACAGATACAGGTCAGCCAACAGGGGTGCACAATTAGTACCCATTGGAATACCTATATGCTGCTGATATATTGTGTTGCCAAATTTCACATAGATATTTTTAATGAGAAATTCAAGCAACTCTATAAACAAAGAAACATCCATGAATGATATCTCTTGTATGTAGTCGAGCTAAAGAATGCTTTATGGCTTCCGACATTAATATATCTACGATCAGTTTTCTTGAACACAGATACTATTAATGAACTTATACGGTCAATAAGGTCCTGATGAGGGATTGTAGTATAGAGCAACACACACAGCAACATAGTTACTTCTTGGCACTCAATGACTTCATCGCGCCTCACAGTTTCATCCAAATTCCTGATTTTGGAAGTCAGAGCAATCAATAAATCTCTCGTAGAGACTGAAGTCACATCACACACAAGAAGCAATGTTCTGTCTATGATAAAGTCTTCCTTCTTGCACCAGTCCCTAGCACAACGCTGCAATGAACTCAATGACATGGTGAACAATACTGATGGCTCTAAGGTAAAAACAAATGCACATACAAATCAATAAATCAATATGCAAGGTGACAAACAAATATACATTCAACGTAAATCACAATGTATATCACAGAACAGTTCCAATACAATGTTGGCATCTAAACAACACAGCAATACGATCCTGGCAAGCTCGCCATTTGTAACCCAGGTTCAAGTTGTAGTTCAGACTTGACACTCCACTAGTCAAAGACAAGATGAAACCAAGTATTTCAATCATATAATGTGAAATGTTTACTCGAAAATATGCTTTGGAATGCAATTACCAAATACTTCAGTATGCAATGACAATACTCTAGAGTGCAGTGACAAATACTTCAGTATGCAATGACCTATACTCTAGTATCCAATGACAAATACTTCAGTATGCAATGACCAATATTCTAGTATGCAATGACAAATACTTCAGTATGCAATGAACAATACTCCTGTATGCAATGACAAATACTTCAGTATGCAATGACCAATACTCTAGTATGCAATGACAAATACTTCAGTATGCAATGACCAATACTCTAGTATGCAATGACAAATACTTCAGTATGCAATGACCAATACTCTAGTATGCAATGACAAATACTTCAGTATGCAATGACCATTACTCTAGTATGCAATGACAAATACTAAGTATGCAATGCTCTGACTAGTCTCTAAATACAACCACTAAATTCTAAGGATCGAATTAACTGTTACTGGAACGAAGTGTCACAACATATCCAACATTGTAACTGGAACGAATGTCAGTTGCTACACACAATGATGTAACGGGAACACGGAACTGTCCGTCACAACTGTCACATTATAACTGGAACACAGAGATGTCGGTCACGACTCGAAATGATGTAACTGGAACATGGAACTGTACGTCCCAACTTGTCGCGTTGTAACTTGAACACGGAGATGTCAGTCACGACACAGTCACAACTTGTCACGTTATAACTGGAACACAGAGATGTCAGTCACGACTCGAAATGATGCAACTGAAATATAGAACCGTACGTCCCAACTTGTCGCGTTGTAACTTGAACACGGAGATGTCAGTCACGACTCGAAATGATGTAACTGGAACATGGAACCGTACGTCTCAACTTGTCGCGATGTAACTGGAACACAGAGATGTCAGTCACGACTCAAAATATTGTAACGGGAACATGGAACTGTACGTCCCAACTTGTTACGTGATAACACGGAACTGTCAGTTACATCTCATGTTATAACTGTACCGACGACACCTCAATGCTGCACTCATAGCCCAATCTCAAGGGGTACCTAAAGAGCCAAAACCATACATATCTTACCAACAGTGAATATGAATTTCAATGTCACATTACCTTACCAATTACTGAATCCATTTCAGTATGATTTAACGCTTCTCTGCATAGAAATAAATTCATATAAACAACCCTCAGTAATGTTTATGCTTTCATACAAAAACAATAAAAATCTACTTCAAATCTGAGCACTGAATAGCTCTTACATACACAAAATCTACACAAGGATAACTGTGAATTTTATGAATGACTAGAACAACAATTATGACAAATAGTTATAGGACTGCTTATGCACTAGTCAGTTATTTACATCTCACAATTCATAGAGCAGAATAAACCCGTGAATCAGTACCCTAATCTGATAAACTGAAAAGGGGGGAACGGCGGCGAGGGGGGGTACATGCGAACCACGTGGAAATGTGCGTACAATATGCTGACAATATTACTCATATCTTTCCAGTAAACTCACCTAAAGAGCCATCAATTTAAACACCAGCAGTGAGCCCATTATATCAGCAGTTTACACGGTCATGTTCTCAGAGAAAGTTGATAATTTTGTGGGTTTGTTGCCACAAATTTCTTGCTGCACAAATGCAAGACACGGCTCTGCTGACCTCCAGCTTCTCTCGCTGATTTCTCGCTTCCCGCACAGAAGAGCGATCGCATATGTTAATTAGGTCACGGGGTGTAGTTTAAGACCAGGCTACATACAAATCCATATCCGTGATACTTCTTTTAACCCGGATTGTGACTGATTGTATTGTATATATCTATTTGTGAATAAATTATTTTCAATTCAAGACAAAAAAAAATTGAAATTTTAAATAATTGCACGCTATGTTTTTGTCAATCAGTCGGCTACAAGCATTCTGTGTTTCATTCATTTACACGTTCTGTGCAATGTTTAAGTAAAACTGGACTTCTAAGTTAAATACTGAGCATTCGCCTGTAAACACAGGTCATGGAAATACATTATTTATGCGATCCACGTCAGCTCAATCCGCCTAAAATTCAAGATAGAACGTCATCTTTGACATTTCTCTAATTGCTAGATAAAGAAAACTGCATGACACAAAGGTAGCAAATCTGACTGCAGCTAGAAAAACCGAGGCATGTGCTTTAAAGCAGAAACTTGTAAATTAACCTGGCATGGAAATAGACTGAACTCGCTGCCACATTCCTTTCTCAAATACAGCTATTTGTTTTGAACTTTGCAAGACGTCCGTTCTCCACAAGAACTCCTGTGTCCATACTCAAAGCGCCAGGAGGATAAATACAGTCCTCTACTCGTGGTACTGAACTCCTTTTCACAAAACCTTTATCCTGTAAAGACGCCAGATCGACAAAAGTATTGGCACATTTTGATTGTTTGGAATCGGTATTTTCCTTTCATATGGCATCAGATCTCTGATAATTTTGTTACTTGTTATGTATTAGCATAAAAATACAAAAAAATCAGAAAACTACCGATGCATAAATCCACTTGGCATGACAATATTCACCTTGTGGGACACTAACTGTGAAAGTCTTGATAGGAGTTCATCATGGAAATTTCAAATTCCCTCCATTGACAGCTGATTGGTGCTACCGAATGTCATTCAATTTGTAAACAGGGAGCCTTCTCACCCCTCATTGATCATGTCTCCATCCAGCATGCTTTTCCCAAAGTGACCCAAATCAACATCAGGAAGTACAGTTTGAAGCCTCATCTACAAGTTGAAATATCAGATGTATCAGAAATGCTGAAAAATCACAGCTCATAAATCCATAAGATCTGCTCTCAAATTTCTAAATAGTGTAGGTAGAGGGCTCCGACCCGGAAGTGATTAACTCCAGTCTGATGGCATACGCTAAATTTTCTGAGCAGCCGTCGCCATTGACAGTTTTCCAAATCCAAAGTCTGTCATAAACGCCTAAGCAAGACGGAGAACAATGGAATCAAAATGGACACAGAAACAACAAAAGCACAAGTGGAGGACCGGGTGAGTGGTGTTCAGGAAAACACAGAAGGGCCAGTAATCGAAGCTGATAGTGAGAAGCTACATGAAGCTCATGTGGAAATACAGAATGGTGACGAACAACGTGTTCAAGGTGCAATCAACTGGGCTTCGTTGATTGATTCAAATAACTCACTCGACAATGACCAATTGGATTTAGAGTTAGATTTGAATACCAACGCGGACAAGTCATTGTCCAATGACGAGGGAAACCAGTGGGAGGTCGTGCAACGTCGGTCGCAATCACGGAATAATGCCACCTCAGGTGCTAATTGCGATAAGGCCGATTCGTTAACGATTCGACAGCGACGTAAACGATTGTCCGTGCAGCCGAACGTATCAAAGGCCAAGGTGAGAAACAGACAAGGACAATTAAAGTGACTTTTATTACAATGAACTCACTTCTCCTCATGTTTGTTTTATGTACTTTGAACTGTAATGGACTTAGGGACGTTACGAACATGAAAAAAGTGGCGCTTGGTCTGAAGTTTGACATTCTTTGTTTACAAGAATCTTTCTGGACTGACACTTTTATTGAAGCCAATGAGCACATATTTGAAGGCAAAGTGTTTTATAATAATTCGGATTGTGGTTCTAGAGGTGTTGCCATTGTGGTGGCCAATCATTTGAAGCAGTACATTAAAAACGTGCAAAAGGATGATGCTGGGAGATTTATTATGATTAGTATTAATATTGATGGACAAGACATAGATATTTTGAATTTGTACGCCCCGAACTCTTGCCTTGAAAGAGTTCCATTTTTTAATGCAGTACGGATGTATATGCGGGATGTAACTACCTTTGTCACTGGGGATTTTAATACTGTATTTTCAGCTTCTGATCGTTCGTCGCAAAGATTAGAATATGATAAATCCAGAGATGTATTGAATGAGTTTATTCGCAGCTTTGACCTGAGAGATATTTGGAGATATCTTAATCCTGAGAGAATTGCGTTTAGTTGGAGGCGATTAATAGACGGTAATCTAAGGCAAAGTAGAATTGACTATTTTTTAATATCACGTAGTCTAACACCAATGGTAATATCCACGTATTTTATGCAGACTTCGATCAGTGATCACAGTGCTTTGTTTCTTCGTGTAGATTTTAACAGAGCTGAGCGTGGTCCTGGTCTGTATGTATTCAATAACAACCTGCTGTTTGACGAAGTCTTTTGTGACAAAGTAAGAGTTCTAATCAGTGATCAGTTACAATGTCCTTTGTTTGTTAGCAACAAGCTGGTCTGGTGGGATAATACCAAGTATAAAATAAAACAATTAGCCAAGAAGAAAGAAAAGAATCAGGAGTGGTTTTCTTTGCAAAATAAATTACAGCACGAATATAGGCGAGCTGCAATTGTCCCACATTATAATTTGTGTAATATTATTGAATTACAAGATAGGATTAAGTTACTGGAACAGGACAAGTTTAAAGGTGCTGTTTTGAGATCAAAAGCTCAATGGATTCATGAAAGTGATAAATGTACAAAATATTTTTTGAATCTTGAAAAATATAGACAAGAGAAGAAATCAATAACAGAACTGTTATCATCTGATGGACAACATTTATTAGACTCTGAATCTATCCTAGATGAAATGTATATATTTTACTCAGAATTGTTCAGGAAGGAATAGATTGATCTTGATGCTGTTGATATTGTTATGTCGTCTATTGATACCTTATTATGTGAATCTGATAGGAATGATTGTGAAGTAGATTTAACTCTCCCCGATTTGAAAATAGCCCTCGATGGAATGAGCAGAAACAAGACACCTGGAAATGATTCTTTAACTCTGGAGTTCTATATTCATTTTTGGTCCGATTTGGGTCCAATTTTGTTAAAGGTGTTTAATGATGTATTTGACAGGGGAGAGTTATCTCGTTCAATGAAAAGTGGGGTAATATCCCTTGTCTTTAAAGAAAAAGGAGATAAAGCCTTACTTAAAAATTGGCGGCCTATAAGTTTATTAAATGTCGACTATAAAATTCTGTCTAGGTGTATGGCCGGTAGATTGAAAAATGCTATTTCGTCTCTGACTAACTCCTGTCAAACCTGCTGTGTACCGGGACGTGATATTGCTGATACAATAGCGAGTCTCAGAGATGTTATGCAATATGTACAAGATGATAATGTTGAAGCTTTTTTTCTAAAACTTGATCATGAAAAGGCATTTGATCGAGTTTCACATGAGTACCTTAATTTATTACTATCACGCTTTGGATTTGGAGAGAATTTTAAACGTTGGATTAAAATATTTTACACCGATGTAAGAAGCGCTGTTAAATGCAACGGTTTTCTAACCAATTATTTCATTGTTGGCAAGTCTATAAGGCAAGGGTGTCCGATATCGGCTATGCTTTATGTACTTAGTGTAGAGCCATTAGGGGCTTTAATAAGAGCTTCTGACGATATTCATGGTATTGCTATTCCGGGGTCTGACGCCGTTTCGTTATAATTTCAACATGCTGATGATGCCACTGTGACAGTTAAAGACGAACAGTCTATCTTAAATTGTGTGGATCGTGTTGAAGTATACGGAAAGGCGTCGAACGCCAGATTGAATATAGACAAGTCCAATGTTTTACCTGTTTTGCCTGATGGGATTGTTAATACTGACAGTATAGCAAATATACCTGTAAATAAAAATAGTCTATGTGTGTTAGGTATTTATTTGGGAGTTGATCCTGCCTATTGTAGAGAAAAAAATTGGGATGATAAAATGAAAAAGATAAAGACGATTGTAAATATATGGAAGCAAAGGAATTTAACGTTGAATGGGAGAATTGCTGTTCTGTCTTGTTTGCTGTTGTCAAAGTTGTGGTATGTAATGTCTGTCCAATCTATACCGGCAAATTGTTTGAAACAACTGAAAGAAATTAGCTTAGACTTTCTGTGGGGTAAGAGAGCTCACCTTGTCGCTTATAATACAATAATTGATGCTAAGGGCAACGGTGGGCTTAACTTGCCCGATATTCCCAGTAAGCTAAAAGCTTTCAGATTGAAATTTCTCGCACGGTATTTTGATAATTCTCATGACGCTATATGGAAAAATGTGTTTTCATATTTTTTGTCTAAATGGAAAAATTTGGGGCTTGCTATGCCTCTATTTTACAGCATAAATGATAAGTCATTGTTGGCCATGTTGCCGCCTTATTATCGTGAAATGTTGTTGGCTTGGAAAGATATACAGGAGCATGTTAGTATTTCAAACAGAGAACATGTGTTAAGTCAACCAGTGTTTTTAAATCCCAGGGTCACTGTAAATGGGAAAACTTTGTTTTCTGACTTATTTGTGAATGCTAAAATGTTTTGTCTTCGTGATTTTTTGTATGAAGTAATACCAGGTTTCTTGCCGGATACGTCAATTACGGAAATTGTGTTATCCATGTGTCCTGATGCAGATCCAAGAAGGGTACAATTATTATTTTCTGTCATTAAATCAGCCATACCCAAGACATGGTTGGATATTGTAAATAGTACAATAGGGGTGCATGGTCTGTCAGCGGAGCCATTTCTTCAACACAAAGGTGAACTTGTCCCTGTAACGAAGTTGGCTACACGGGACTTTTATTTTCTAACAAGGAGTAAACTAGTTTGTTATTTTGGGCTGACGTATATCCGGGTTTTAATGTAAATATCTCTTGGAGGCTGATTAACATGGTTGGTAAAGATCCGGATTGTGTACAACTGGATTTTAAAGTTTTACACAACGCGGTATTCACACAAGAGAAGTTATATAAAATTGGATTGGTGAACTCTGGTTTATGCCTAGCTTGTAAATCTTATGTAGAAACTTTGACTCACATTTTTGTAACTTGTCCCACCCTAAGTGGGTTTCTATTGTATCTAGGTGGTATGATTGAGGATCTCTTTCGGTACGCCCATGTATCGGTCCTGAATGGGATACCTTTTGAATATCTTTTGTTATTTGGATACCCGGAAAGGAATAAGAATGTAAACTGCTACTTTGTCAACATTGTGTGTAGCTTGGCTCGTTTAGCCATATTCAGGTCTAGAAATATGCTCATTTTGAACAATAAACATGTTTCCCATAGGTCCTTATTCAAAGTTTTGCTGCGTGGGCATATACAAGCTTCCTTTTTGTATCTTAAAGGAAATAAGAACTTGTTCAAAAAGAGATACCTTTGTAACAATCCCTTTGTTAAGATTGCTGATGATGGTGAGGTTACTATACAATTACCTTAGTTAGTAATTTGCTGACCGTTGTTTGTCTCGTGGCTTGTTATTTTACCAAACGAAATATTATATTACCTCTGTTCCTAATGTTTCTGTAATGTTGAATTGGTGGCGCTATCTGTGATATCTCCCCATTTTATCTAGCGCCGCCACAATGTTACATGATTTGAAATATTGGGTGTAAGATAAACTTGTATAAATTTCACTTCAAGAGAAAAAAAAAAAAAAGCGCGTCTGACTCCAGCGAAACAGCTCACCAATTACCAGTATACGAGTTGTCAGAGCATTTCCATCATAGCTCTCTAGATTTGTATCTGATACCGCTTATGCCGGTGCTAGGGGCCGTGTGGTCATATCATCCATGTTGCCACATGAACAGGTACAATAAAAGCGTACCTGAGATACAACACATATCACGAATCGTTAGATTCTTGGTATGTGCTTTAGAATAGGTTAACCAGAAGACTATTCTGTGAAGTCATGTGACGCCGTCAGTATGTCGGCACCTCTTCCCACTTCCCTTATATGTGTTGTAATTTTTTCCTGTATATGGCGAGATTCTGCTGGTGGACGTTTCGTCCCCGAGGCCCGCCCCCTGTACAGACCTTTTGGTCTTTGATATATGTTGGCATTTGTGGGAAGTTGATGCTGGGTCGACATCGGGCTTACAGACTAGTCTTTTGTGTTAATTGCCGTCATTTACATCTGACGACGATACAGCTCACCAATCTCCAATGTACGAGTTGTCACAGCGAAACAGCTCACCAATTACCAGTATACGAGTTGTCAGAGCATTTCCATCATACCTCTCTAGATTTGTATCTAATACCGCTTATGCCGGTGCTAGGGGGCCGTGTGGTCATATCATCCAAGTTGCCACATGAACAGGTACAATAAAAGCGTACCTGAGATACAACACATATCACGAATCGTTAGATTCTTGGTATGTGCTTTAGAATAGGTTAACCAGGAGACTATTCTGTGAAGTCAAGTGACGCAGTCAGTATGTCGGGCACTTCTTCCCACTTCCGTATATGTGTTGTAATTTTTTACCTGTATATGGCGAGATTCTGCTGGTGGACGTTTCGTCCCCAGGGGTACCCTGTGCAAACTTTTGGTCTTTGATATATGTTGGCATTTGTGGGAAGTTGATGCTGGGTCGACATCGGGCCCACAGACTAGTCTTTTGTGTTTAAATGCCGTCATTTACATCTGACGACGATACAGCTCACCAATCTCCAATGTACGAGTTGTCACAGCGAAACAGCTCTCCAATTACCAGTAGACGAGTTGTCAGAGCATTTCCATCATAGCTCTCTAGATTTGTATCTAATACCGCTTATGCCGGTGCTAGGGGCCGTGTGGTCATATCATCCAAGTTACCACATGAACAGGTACAATAAAAGCGTACAAGAGATACAACACATATCACGAATCGTTAGATTCTTGGTATGTGCTTTAGAATTGGTTAACCAGAAGACTATTCTGTGAAGTCATGTGACGCAGTCAGTATGTCGGCACCTCTTCCCACTTCTCTTATATGTGTTGTAATTTTTTCCTGTATATGGCGAGATTCTGCTGGTGGACGTTTCGTCCCCGAGGCCCGCCCCCTGTACAGACCTTTTGGTCTTTGATATATGCTGGCATTTGTGGGAAGTTGATGCTGGGTCGACATCGGGCCTTACAGACTAGTCTTTTGTGTTAAATGCCGTCATTTACATCTGACGACGGTACAGCTCACCAATCTCCAATGTACGAGTTGTCACAGCGAAACAGCTCACCAATTACCAGTATACGAGTTGTCAGAGCATTTCCATCATAGCTCTCTAGATTTGTATCTAATACCGCTTATGCCGGTGCTAGGGGCCGTGTGGTCATATCATCCAAGTTACCACTTGAACAGGTACAATAAAAGAGTACCTGAGATACAACACATATCACGAATCGTTAGATTCTTGGTATGTGCTTTAGAATAGGTTAACCAGAAGACTATTCTGTGAAGTCATGTGACGCAGTCAGTATGTCGGCACCTATTCCCACTTCCCTTATATGTGTTGTAATTTTTACCTGTATATGGCGAGATTCTGCTGGTGGACGTTTCGTCCCCGAGGCCCGCCCCTGTACAGACCTTCTGGTCTTTGATATATGTTGGCATTTGTGGGAAGTTGATGCTGGGTCGACATCGGGCCTTACAGACTAGTCTTTTGTGTTAATTGCCGTCATTTACATCTGACGACGATACAGCTCACCAATCTCCAATGCACGAGTTGTCACAGCGAAACAGCTCACCAATTACCAGTATACGAGTTGTCAGAGCATTTCCATCATAGCTCTCTAGATTTGTATCTAATACTGCTTATGCCGGTGCTAGGGACCGTGTGGTCATATCATCCAAGTTGCCACATGAACAGGTACAATAAAAGCGTACCTGAGATACAACACATATCACGAATCGTTAGATTCTTGGTATGTGCTTCAGAATAGGTTTACCACAAGAGTATTCTGTGAAGTCATGTGACGCAGTCAGTATGTCGGCACCTCTTCCCACTTCCCTTATATGTGTTGTAATTTTTACCTGTATATGGCGAGATTCTGCTGGTGGACGTTTCGTCCCCGAGGCCTGCCCCCTGTACAGACCTTTTGGTCTTTGATATATGTTGGCATTTGTGGGAAGTTGATGCTGGGTCGACATCGGGCCTTACAGACTAGTCTTTGTGTTAAATGCCGTCATTTACATCTGACGACGATACAGCTCACCAATCTCCAATGTACGAGTTGTCACAGCGAAACAGCTCACCAATTACCAGTATACGAGTTGTCAGAGCATTTCCATCATAGCTCTCTAGATTTGTATCTAATACCGCTTATGCCGGTGCTAGGGGCCGTGTGGTCATGTCATCCAAGTTACCGCTGAACAGGTACAATAAAAGCGTACCTGAGATACAACACATATCACGAATCGTTAGATTTTTTTTTTTTTATATTGACTTTATTTCCACTTGTATATAACAAACTCTTACATTAAACAGTGACAGTCCAGACGTACAAATCAAAGAGTAACAGAAACCAGTGAAAGGATACGAATACCAAAAATAAGAGATAAACATATCAGCCATCTATAGCTGAGCGTAGCAACAATAGGACAAAAAAGCAAAAGAAAAACAATGATAATAAAAATAGAAACCGATTGAGTTTTTACATACTTCCCTTCTCACTTATTCAACACATCTTCAAAAGAATGCCATTTTCCATGAAAGAGGGCTAGTGAGGTTTTACTGATGGATATATGTAGCTCTGATTTAAATATAATTTTGCACGTGTTTATCCATGCAGTCAGGTTTGGGGTCTGGTTTTGTATACTACATTTATATAGGTAATATTTTCCCACTAATATTAAGTGGTTTATAACAGAAGGGGCTGCCACGATCCCAAATATAATATTGTGGGGAGAGAAATGATATTCATAACCAAACGTCATCAACCACTGCTCCATTTCGTGCCAAAAGCGTTCAACTAGAGTACATTCAATAAAGAGGTGAAATATTGTTTCACTCTTATTTTTACAAAAGTTACAATTTTCATTATCTGTCAGATTTATTTTAAAAAGGAATTGTTTTGTTCGTATAATTCTGTGCAAAAGTTTAAACTGAAAATTTCGGAGTTTTGTTTCAATTGTGGTCTTAAACGGCATAAGGTATATCCATTTCCACTGGTCTGGATCGATGGTTTCATCAAAATGGTGGTTCCATTTCTCCTCCCATATATTAATTATGTTCTTTGTTTTCGAGTTCAAAAGAAACTGGTATATATGTTTACTTCCTTTCCTACAGGGTGCAAGGATGGAAAGACGTTTAGGTAAGACTGGTCCGACATATAAACTTTGAGTGTTATTATAGATACTGATTTTCCATATTTTTGGGATTGCCGAGATCAAACCGTTCAAATTCAAATTAGTTCCTTTTATTTTATACAAAGTTCTCAGCTCTTCGATAGAATATATAGTGCCATCTGTTTTGACTATGTCCTGAATACGACGTATTCCTTTCATATACCAATCTTTTATGGATGGGATTTTTATTTCTTCATTGTACCATAGAGGTTGCGCCAAAATTCCTGCAATTAAGGTCTCTCCAATATAAGAAATTTCCACCATCTTTTTCCATGACACCAGTACTTCTGTCCAAAACGGATTTTTTGTATTTTTCATGATAATTTTTATTATCTGGGGACCTTTATCCATAGTCTGTTTCAAATTATAGTATTGGTCAGGAAAAATTTGCCAGCTAGAACTTTGCGTTAGTAAGCGTTTAATCCAACTTAATTTAAGTGACTCTGCGAAGCTAAATATGTCAATCATTTGTAGGCCACCGTTTTCGTAACTTTTATACAATGTTGCCCTCTTCACGCTATCGTTTTTCTTCCTCCAAATGAAGTTAAACAATAAACTTTCTAACTGTTTCATGTAGTTTTGGTCTGGAGAGGGCAACGATGTTAGTAAATGTACAATTTTCGGTAAAATTAGTGCCTTAATAATATGTATTTTACCTATATGAGTAAGATCTCTCATGTTCCACAAATGTAAAAGTTTTTTCATTTCCAGTAATTTTGATCGATAATTCAGTTCTATAATATCATCCACCTTTTTACTAAAGCGGATTCCAAGGGCCGTGAACTCTTCCACCCAGTTCTCCTCCTTAATCGATTTTATACATTCAGGAGCACCCGACTGACCAAGCCAAACTGCTGAGGTTTTATCATAATTTATTCTAAGACCTGATATCAAGTGGAAGGCAGAAAGTACACGCAAAGTCTCTCGCAGGGACGACTCTGAGCCGTCTAGGAAAAGTGAGGTATCGTCTGCATACTGGGATATTTTGAACTCTTTTCCGAATATTTTAACACCTTTGATTTTGCCATTACTCCTAATTAGAATTCCTAGAATTTCCGCACAAAGAATAAATATATAAGGGGAAAGTGGGTCTCCTTGTCTACAGCCCCTACCGAGATTGAAGAAAGGAGACATATGTATAAGAGTCGTTATAAAATGTTGCTATCCACTGTCTTATAGATATACCAAAATTGAAATATTCCAAGGTTTTGTCTATAAATTCCCATGAGACTGTATCGAAGGCTTTTTCAAAATCTATGGTTAAGATCATCCCCGAGATATTCTGAGTCGCTGTTTCAAATAATACATCATACATAAGCCTCGTATTTTCTCCGATGAATCGACCCGCTATGAAACCCGTTTGATCTTGTGATACAATAGAGTTAAGTGTCGTTTTAATCCTTTCGGCAATGCAAGATGCTGCCATTTTGTATATAACATTTAATAAAGAGATTGGGCGCCAGTTTTTCATAAAAAATCTTGGTTTACCCAATTTCGGGATACATGTAATAATACCCTGTCTTTGGGTTGTAGACATTTTACCAGAATCATAAGCACTATTTATTGATCTAAGGAGAAGATATCCTATATCCTTCCAAAAAAACTTGAAAAATTCCACTGTAAATCCATCTGACCCAGGGCTTTTATTTTGTTTCATTTTTCCAAGTGCATTTGCAAGTTCTTGATATCTTATTGGACCTTCTAATGCATTTTTTACTTCATCTGTTAACTTTTTGTTTACCTCGCAATCGTTTAGAAGATCACTCAAGTTAATCTCATCCCTCTCTGTGTTTTTCTGCTCTGTATATAAATTTACATAGAATGATTTCTGTTCGTTTAATATCTCATGTATATCTGTTATCTTCCTACCGTCGTCTGTATGTAGTTCTTGTATAGCTTTACTAACAAAATTTCGATTTTCTAGTTTCAAAAAGTATGATGTTGATTTTTCACCCAGCTCGTACCATCTCGCCCTTGATCTAATTTTGATTCCCTCCACTCTAGATTTCCTCAATTCCTCTAATTCTGATTTGGCTTGAATGACTTCTTCTACCAATTTTTTATCCAGTCTAATTTCGCCCAATCTACTCTCTAGGTTTTCGATTTTCTTCTCACAGTCATTTTCAGTCTCGCTAGCCTTTCTCTTTTTGGAAATGGAATAGGATATTATTTTACCCCTGAGGTTCACCAAAAAAGTCTCTAGAAGAAGTTGATCATCTATACAGTAAGTTAATTGTTCCAAAGGTGAATTTACAACAAAATCTGGGTTATATGGCGTGGCACAGTATGTAGTTTTAAGATGAAACGTTAGATTCATGGTATGTGCTTTAGAATAGGTTAACCAGAAGACTATTCTGTGAAGTCATGTGACGCAGTCAGTATGTCGGCACCTCTTCCCACTTCCCTTATATGTGTTGTAATTAAGGCCATGGCTGGGACCTGTTGTCCATCCACTTGCAGGGCCACAAAATTGATGCCAAAATGTTTAAATTCAAACGGGTTCTCTGGGTAGGCTCCGCTGAAACTGGTATTTTCCACACAGGCCAGGATCAATCGCTTGGGTAGTTCCCCCAGGAACAGGTTTTCTTTGTTGGCGCTCATATTTCCAGCAGACACAGAGAACACTTTGGTTTGCACACGTCGGATAGGGTACTGGGCTAGTTTTGTTTCCAAGGCTTTGATGTGTCCCAATTGAACGGCTGGATTCGGTTTCACTTTTCGGACATACAGGACTGCGTCTTGGGTGACAATCTTATAGTCAGGTGCATGCCCCTCTACGTTAGTGGCCATCAAGGCGAAGGCCGGAGGCGCCCGTATCAGTCGAATTTTGATGTGGATCTTGCTCAAGAGGTACCGGTCTTGCATGAAAACGTCTGCGTGCATGAGCCATGAGATCCACCGAGACGCCGTTCGCGGTGAAAGCCTTCCGTTTATTATATCCCGCATTGTCGTTCTCTGCGCCCATGTGCTCGGCTGTGTCCTGGTAGAATAAAGCGGCTGTCAGCTGAGATTTTTGAGCCTCTCGTCCATACGACAACAGGGTCTCGATGTAGGCTCGATAGGGGTACGTGTTGGTCGAGTCACTGATGAGTTTGTCGCTGAGAAATATATCCACCTGTTGAAACATAGAGTGCAGCCAGAGATTCGTCGGGCCCACCGTTGCTTGGTCGACGATTCTGGAGCCATCCCCACTGACGACCTTGGCTTTCACATGTAAGTATGTATGGGCTAAATCCACATAGGCCGTATCCGCATTACTGATGGTGAACTCGATGGGCCCTGTTTCGTTGACGCTGGAGAGCGGGACATGCTCTACCCATAATCCGTGGTCTGTGTGGGCGGGACGGTCCACAAATCAAATTCACTGTTGGTGGAAGGGCAGGACTCTGCGTGGATTAAGAACACGTTTAAGAAAAGATGTCCTTCTTCTTCGATGTGCGTCGTCGCTGGGTCGGTCGTCGACTGGTGCGTGGTCTCGGTGGTGCAGGTCTTTTATTCCCTACGGAGCGTTGTGCTTTGGCGACCAAGACGCCTCCTGCTTCTTTGGTCCGCCGTTTCAAGGCTTCTTTGGCTGCCGTACCCCCCAAGACATCACCAGCGACTTGCAGTCCACTGCGTACCGCTTGTTTGCCGATTGCTTTCACCCCACGCGTCACCAAGGGCATGCACGTTTTGACGATGTTCCCGAGTATGTTCCTCTGCCCATGTCCTCGTTGCATGCGTGCACCTGCAAATACCGGAAGGCCACCTCCGGCCTATTGGGCATAATAGTCCATATAGCTGCGTGCATCGCACTCGTAAGGCACCTTGATTATACAAAGTTGGGAGAACGTGCTTGTCGGAAATGAAGTGTCAGCACCACTTTCCCTCGTTCGAATGCCAGCGGTCGTCCCGTGTCATCTCTTATATCCACCATGATAGTGTTGATGTCGGTTTGTCGTACGGGTAGGTAGAGCATGTGAGTGACTTGATCTCCATACTTCATTTTATGGGGACCACCCGTACATAAGCGACTTCATATCCATCGGGATCTGGCCATGGTCCTCGGATGGACCCGTGTAGGTCGGGTGAGCGAGACCCAGCATTTGCTGTATGATAGAATTCAGTACGACACTCACGTTGCCGGTGAGGATGATCTGTGCCTTGTCGTTGTGTGCGTTGTAATTGAAGTCCACGTGATTCTTGAAGGGAAAGGTTTTTATGGGTTTTGAAGTATTCGTGACCTCTCGTAGAGCCTTATAATGCAACAATCTTGTCAGCCCCTGTATGAACTCCTTGGGAGTATCGTATTGGCCTTCGGGGAGGGTGAGTCGGATGTCTTTTCCTTCGTAGGTCACCTCGTACCACACTTCATTGGCTCGCACGTTGTGCCACGAGTAAGGGTATTGGATGTCCACGAGGCCACATTCCCATCGTCCAGGTAAATGCAACGGTTGCGGTAACTGGGTCACGTACTTGGCCAAGGTGTTGTCAGGAAACACATCCAGCGAACTGTTACTGGGTAGGGTGAGGTAAAACATGGCGACTGAGCTGTCCTGCTGCTGCTGTTGATTTTAATAGGTGTTCCAGGCCTTGGGCGGTTGTGTCCAGCGTCGTGTTGGTCGCGGTAACTTGCTACGTGTCACGGCTCTGGAGATGTGGCGTGTCTTGATCAAGGGTGGTTTTTTAAAGGAGTCAAAAGAAGGTGCCCGTCGTTGAGGTGTTTTGCGGGGTGACTCCGGTTCCCACTCGGCTTTCCAAGAAGGTAGTGGGCCACTCGGCGATTGCTGGGTCCGCTGCATCCAGGCCCAGCGCTGGGGCTTCCCCACCAATTCCTGTGGTACATGCATGTCTTTCAAGCCTTGAACAAAGACCTCCCATCCTCGAGGATCCGTGTGCGACCTGCGTTGATGCATCAGGTCATTCACTAAATCTGTCATGTGGGTACCGGGGACCACCTGATTCTGTACCAGTAGTTCACCTTTATCATTCCAAGTCATGTTAGGATTCTGTTTCATCCGTTGTAATACCAGCTTGTTTCTTGAACGATGCAGGTACACTCTTCAGGACTTCGTCTTCCACCCACTGTGGGGCTGTGGGTGGTACCCCTGGTAATGGCGGCTGTTGGGGCGGTGCTGAGGTCGGCGGTGTGTCGCTTAGTGGTGGTGGAGGTGGTGGTCTTTGATATATGTTGGCACTTGTGGGAAGTTGATGCTGGGTCGACATCGGGCATTACAGACTAGTCTTTTGTGTTAAATGCCGTCATTTACATCTGACGACGATACAGCTCACCAATCTCCAATGTACGAGTTGTCACAGCGAAACAGCTCACCAATTACCAGTATACGAGTTGTCAGAGCATTTCCATCATAGCTCTCTAGATTTGTATCTAATACCGCTTATGCCGGTGCTAGGGGCCGTGTGGTCATATCATCCAAGTTGCCACATGAACAGGTACAATAAAAGCGTACCTGAGATACAACACATATCACGAATCGTTAGATTCTTGGTATGTGCTTTAGAATAGGTTAACCAGAAGACTATTCTGTGAAGTCATGTGACGCAGTCAGTATGTCGGCACCTCTTCCCACTTCCCTTATATGTGTTGTAATTGTATTGGTCCATGAACGTCATGTACCGTTGAAGCGTCTCATTGTACCGTTGCACTTTCTCGCTGTCGCTTAACCCCAGTCTTTGTAAGATCTGTTGCATCTCTTCATCGACGGTCTTTATGGTCTTCACCGTAGGTGGGACAGGGTAGGGCGATTGGAGGTTTTGAAGGAGCCGTGGTTCGACAAGGACCATTTTTTTCGTGTGGTTCATTGTCGGCCGAAGAGTCCACCCAATACTGGACCCAACACGGAAGCGGCCAACGATGCTAAGATGGCCCCGAGAAAGCCGCCTTTCTGTAACACCTTTTTCTTTTGTGTTTGAGAGACTCGCTTCTGGACGAGGGTTCAGAGACCTGTCTTATGCTTGGCCAACTTGGTCTTCTGAGACGGAGTCAGTGGTACGTTGCCTTTGAACAGGTTGTACCCGATCTCGCACAGACAGCGTACAAGGTCAGGGTCCGCGCCGCGTACAAGGGTTCGGACCAACTCGGGTGGGACCGTCTTCAATACACGGAGCGTCGGGGCGTGCTTCCGTACTCGCGGAGACATCATGTACAACTAATGCTAGAACCCACAACTCTGCTCTTTTTATCCTTTTGCGGGCTACCTCCTGAATATCGAACAGAGACAAAGTCGACCATGATGTGGTATTAATTCTTTTTATTATCCCCATTACCAAACACACACACCCCAGCTGGGGGTGCCACTGTGGGTGTGTTTACATTATTTTTGCATGTACACGTGGTGGGTCTCTCCGGGAAAGATTCCGGTCCGTAGTCGAATGTGATCGGGGGTGGCTTGCTTGGGGGGTCGAAGGGCATATACCCGTGATGAGGGGTTGTGGCATCTTTAAAGGCTTCTAACGCAAACGGTGTGCGGCCGGGATACATCTGTCTCGCCAGGTGCAGCAGTTGAGTGGTATCTCTCGGGTTTTTGAAGACCACCAGGTAGCGGGCATTTAAGCTGATGTTCCGATGTTCTTTGTTTTTACTGAACAGATTCTGCACAATGTAGATGATGCTGAGCGGTCGATGATGGCTGCCTTTGGTGAAGAGTTGGGTGACACGCGCAAGCGTCTCCGCCATGAGATCATCCAGAACCACGAAGGTGTCCGGTTCCAGATCGGCCAGGTTGGGTAGGCCTTCCACGAACGTGATGTGGTGCATTGCTGCATACGCTGCCTGTCATTCTCCATAACACCACACGACTCGGGCAATGGCTGGGGTGATCATGCTATCGGCGTGTTGAAGGAGCTTCCTGACGAAGTGCGTTTTGCCGGAGCCCGTCGGTCCTGCGATGACGCAAGCAAAGGGATGCCGCCACCGAGGGTCCATGGTTCGAGCTGTATGCGCTGTCGTGGTAACCCGCTCTTGTAAATTTGGTACGAGTGAACTGAAGTGGTGATGGGTACAACGTCGGCCGTCGTTGTCGATGGGCGTTCACTGTGAGTGATGAAATGAAAGTTTGCCACGTCGACGTTCCGTTTTCAAAATCTTCTCCACTGTGTAGTAGTCTTGCTTTGTTTTTACGACAGGCTGTAATTCCGTCTCGTAAGACGTCCCTAGCAACGATTCCCCTTGAAGATCTTCCAGTTCATAGACTCGCTGCTGTCGGGGTAGGGACCGTTTAATCAGGAAGTGCTCATCGCTCCAGTTGGGCAAGTAACTTTTCTCAAATTGACCTTTGACTTTACTGATCCGTACAGGGTCCCCGACCTTGAACACCTCCTTCGGCGTTCGCTGCGATTGCCTGGGGTACAAGACACTTGGGCTTGGGCTTCATTGCGTTGGGTCACGCTAATGGGGGCTCTCTCTATACTCCGATGATAGGCTCGATTGTAACCACTCACAAGTTTTGGGAGAACATCGATGTACCGCCTTGTATTCTTATAGGTGAAATATTTATACATGAGACCTTTGAATGTCCTGTTGAACCTTTCCACAACGGAAGCCTTGGTCTCGTTGTACGTATGGGGAAAAATCACCTTCTGGGCTTTCAAAAACTGTTGGAACGGTCTGTTGAGAAATTCCGTGCCTTCGTCGGTTAGCAAATACATGGGTTTGCGCCCGGTCTTGAAGATGTCCTTGAACGCCGCTATGAGATTCGCCCCCGTTTTCGTCCGGATGGGTACCACCCACGCATACTTCGACAGGATACCGATGCACGTCAAGATATACTGATTCCCATCGTTGTGTTTGGCAAAGGCGCTCATATCGACCAAATCCGCTTGCCACTGGGCATCTAGTCCTCCCACGATGACCCGGTTCCGTAGAAAATGGCGACGGACAGATCGATGTAAGGTATAGGTGTCTTGTTTTTTTAACCAATGTCGGACTTGGGCACGTTGTATCCCCTGGGGTTTGGCTGCTCGATAGAGAGCCGACAATGCACTATAGGCTGCCGGACTGTCGGGACTGTAGTATAAATTATCCAACACCTTCTCCCAGCTCTTCATGGTGACAAATGATGATGGACCCTGGCTCTATCGTTTATTTATAACGGGTATGTCTTGGGCCGGAGTTTCTTTCTGATTTTCTCCGTTGGCTTCTGCCAGCACGTTGTCCATGGTAAATGACCAGTCCAACTCGTCTGATGACCGCTCTTCCTCCGTAAGCATTTGATCCACATCTGCCACGGCATCTTCCAATGCAGACCATAGAACAGGGTGAAGGGTAAAATGCACTGTACCCCCATCTAGCCGAGCCAATTGAGCAAAGAAGGGGCCGCGTCGGATGTACACATCGTGACACAAGTGGATGAGGTCGCCATCCAGTTCACCAGACAACACCCGTTTGAATTTGGTCCATCCCACCCGGGACAGACGAATGTGAGCCGGGCACGGTTGTGTAGGTTCTGCATCACAGATCTCTCCCACCTCCTCCATGATATCGACCTTATCCGCATAGACGTGCAGGAAGACCTCGGGGGTCAAGCTGAAAAACGTCCGTATTATATGCTCCGTCATGGTCAGTACGTGAATGGTGCAAGATTTGATTGTCTCTTATTTATAGGGAGAAAAAATTTATATCAAAGGATCGGGTGGTCATGTCACTGGGCTGATTGGGGCTCCGCTTCATTGCTAGGTTTGGTAATTTGTTCATTGGGTTCTGCCGCCGCTTCACTCAGGGCACGAGCCCACTCCAACTGAACAGCTGACCGCTCGCCCGGTGTAAATAGCTGGTCCACAATAGGCACCACTTTCTCGAAGGCTGTCCACAGATCGGGGTCGGGGTCTAGGGTGAAGCCAGGCGTGAGAAAAGTGGTCCACGGTGTACGTAGATGGCATTGTCTATGTGGATGAGGTTTCCGTCGAGCTCACCGCTCAACATCCGTTTAAATTTGGTCCAGCCGTCACGGTGTAGCGTAACCGTATTCGATTCGGTCTCAGCGCGTTACCAGCAAACATCTCCACGGTCTTCAACGATGGTGACTTTATCTTCATAGACGTGTAACCCCACCCGGGGTGTAAGGGGAAGGATGGCTCGTAGGACTGGTGACGTGGTTGACGCAATGACGATCGGTGAATGTCGCACACTGTGACTGATCCTCGTATATATCGGTTGCACATAAGCGCATCTGTGGAGGCTCTGAAGAGCCGTTCTTTTTCTGTCGTTGTCATTGCCACAGCGTCAGGGTCAATAGGGCAAAGACCATTACTAGGCCAACGAGCCGTCGCTGGTTCCGGCGTGAGCGCTCGTGGTCCATAGTCCGGGCATCAAGGATGGCTGTCATAGTCCAGTAGTGGTGAGTGATAGCACACCTCTCCATCGAGTGCACTCTGTCAAGGACCGCGTGTGTGAACTCTTTCAGGATCTGGCGTCGCCCCTCTTTATCGTCGCCATCTGCAAACATGGACCGAACCACTGCTCGGTAATCCGTGAGTGAATTAACCACGGTCGCATGCTGTAAAATGCGAGTCGCATAGGGATGGGTGTCCGTCATGGCTCTGCAACCGTAGGAATGGGGGTGTGGGATCCAGAGGGACGTGTTTTATAGACCATGTCACACATGCGGACCTATACGTAGCTATACGGGTGTAGTCCGTGATACGTACTATTCTGATTGGTTAGTCCAAAAAAGAGAGCAACAACAACAAAGATTACAGGTCAATCCTTTTATTAGCCCCTCCATCACAGCACATCCACGCTGGAGGAACCGCTATGGGTGTGTTTACATGCGGATGTTAAAGGTTAAAAGTTAAAGCTCATGTCAGCGGTTAAAGGTCATTGCCGGTCACGTGACAGTAAACATGGAAAAACCACCAGCAAGCGTGCTATAAAAGTGAAGCGGCCTGGCCGTTTCATCCGACACTCTGTCAACCACCAAGATGTTCACTTGCACAACTTGCCAGAAGCAGTTTACTCGTCTAGATAATTTACGACGCCACGAGGCCTCCACCCACAACGATGCACGGTATACTTGCATAACCTGCGCACGGTCATTCAATCGGGAGGTTAATTTACTGCGCCACAAAGGCTCATTCCACGAGGGGACGACGGAACAACGTAACGATTGGGACGACAAACGACCCAGTCAGTTAAGTTGATTAATACCCCGTCTCTACGGTTTGGGCGAGAACTGCCCACTAAAGAGGCACCCAGGAGGGTCAGACCCAGAAGAATGCCACTGGTGAATGTCACAGAGTGCCCGCCTATACTCACAGTTCAGAAGAGCCTAGATATCCAGCCAGTCCCTAGAATTACTGTTGCCAGTCATACGCCTGACGACATCGAACATTTTCTGGAAGATGCTGTGGATGCTCCTAGCGATCTGTTACAGGACGCCCATCCAGTGAGTGACATCTATCGGCGCCAATGGCCCATGATACGGAACGTTTTCCACCGTGATCGCCATATTCCAGATATCTACAATTTCCCACTGACCGACCTCGCCCGTCTACGCAGCTACGTGGAAGCCATCTTCAATGACCAAGCTACGGTCTTCAGATTGAATGTCGCTTTCGGGTACATCTTACGTCACAAAGAGACGGACCAGTTACAGTATTATTATGCCAGTAATAACAGCCCTGTGTTTGACCAACCGTTCACCATCATTAACCGGGCGTCGCTAGAGACGATGCTGGAGAAACTGGACACCGTGGATCTCTTGCGATGGGCACAACGTCAACGCCCCAACACACAATGGGTCGTAGAGAGGGCGACCAATGTTACGTTCTTCCTTACCAAGCTGACCAACCACCGCCATCGACTGAATGCGTCACCCTTGCACTGATGAATAGTATAACATGCCGTATATACTCTCTATGTCTACATGCTGATCGTTGACTTGAGCTCAGTAAACACTTGTACCTAATGTGACGGTGCGTTAAATAATAACACATGTTGATATTTCAATTTGTTTTGCTGTGAACATACTAAAGATACCCAGGGCGGCTCCACCAGTCTGGGTATGATGTAACATTGGGGATAATAAACTGTATAAACATTGCTGAACTTGTTGTTATTCACGACAACCGCTTTCCGAAACTTCCCTTTAACCCGCGCGCGCTGCGGCATTAAAAAATTAGAACTCTTCTGTGTTCGGAGGTATTTTTTTCTGGTGATTCTGAAAACCGGAAGTGACGTCACACACTTGCGCAGACCCACCAAACCACGTGACCTGCGCAGTAACCTACAAAAACCCGGATGTAAGATGAGTACCCTAATTTTACATGCACCCACCCATGCATAATTGGGTTCGATAGCTTTGAGAAGAGGCAGCAATATTTCTCCCTGCAGCATGAGCCAATTTGCATGACTTTTGACTCGAGCTGATCTATTGCTAGGTATCGTTCCTTGTCTGCTGATGTTCCGTTACAACAAAGTCGGCTCTATTGAGGAGAGACTCGCATATGGTGAGCAAATGCGATAATTTGTAGATTACCAAATTACATATCGCTATTGTTATTATCAATACAACGTACTAGCACCACCTTCCGGAAATCCTTCATCCATGTATACCTCGTCGATGATGACGACATCAACATTGCGCCCATTTGTTCGGTCGCGGCGGAAGGCTTCGTCGTGCTGTAGCAAGTAACTGTCGCTGTATCGTCACATGATACAGTCCAGCCCATCATGAACTTTACATCTCCATAGTGTCCAAATAAACATACACAATCAAGACGTGATTGAGATACATGATACTTTACATATTTACGTTACGGGAGTAGTAAAGAAAGAACAGATCTGGTCGTACTGTTGAGGGGCGGAATTGGCCGGTGGAGAATGACGTCACAACTGATGTCACTGATGACGCCACTTATGGTCACGTGTCTGTTGAACGTCTGGTGCGAGGCCATTTAAGTGACTGGTGTTCATGAGGCAGGGGTCATGTAGGACATGGCGTTGAATTTAGGTGTTTCAATGGATGCACGCAAACTGTCCAGGCGATGAAATGGCTGCGAACAGGTCGTGTACTTGAACATCGTGGAAGAGTGTCTGCTGGAACGAGACAGTACACTGTCTTTTATAGCTAAAACTATTTCTAGTAGAACCGGTTCAATCTAGTTTTCCATGTGTACGCCATCATATGTCCCGCTTATTGACACCCTAGGACAAATGGAGACCCCTAGAAAATGTTCGACACAGGGCCTGCTCTTAGCCTTATACTAGGATCAATGGAATGAGAGGGGTCTGGACATCCACGAGTCGCCTAGTGCCTGCAGGGGTTCCACTCCTGACTCCATATTGAAGCATTATAATAAACACATATAGACAGTTTATTGGGTGGTATCTCATTTTTATACAACAACAGCAACAACGTGAGAACAGCCACCTGAGAACCCAAAAATAGTCATTTTGAAATGATATTCCATAAAGTCATACAACAGCACATCCCTGTCTTCGGTCTGGTGGTAATCATCAAACATCTGCACGATCCTGGACATTGGGCACCCACGAAAACGATGGAAGAGGTAAGACAGACAGTACTGTCCACACACGCTACTGCTCAGACGCTTGACTGTGCTATTTACAACACATATAGGGGAAGTGGGAAGAGGTGCCGACATACTGACAGAGCCACATGACTTCACAGTATAATCTTCTGGTTAACCTATTCTAAAGCACGTACAAAGAATCTAACGATTCGTGATATGTGTTGTATCTCAGGTACGCTTTTATTGTACCTGTTCATGTGGCAACTTGGATGACATGACCACACGGAGCCTAGCATCGGCATAAGCGGTGTTAGATACAAATCTAGAGAGCTATGATGGAAATGCTCTGACAACTCGTATATTGGTAATTGGTGAGCTGTGTCGCTGTGACAACTCGTACACTGGGGATTGGTGAGCTGTATTGTCGTCAGATGAAAATGACGGCATTTAACACAAAAGACTGTAGTCTGTAAGGCCCGATACACCAGGTGGCGGAATGGCAGACCGTACGGGTCAAAGTACTCTCTGTACTCCTCGGTCAAGTACACGGTCACTCAGTGCTCCCCGAGTCGAGCCATCGGATCTGTGTTGAGCACGTATGCAGCGGGGTACACACGGCCTGACGGAATTACATCTCGAGCAAACACCACTTGAAAGATCGTCCGTGTCTATTGATCGCTCTCCAGTACGGCTGAGATCTGGTCTGTGTCCATGTTAGATGAAATAGTCACAGAGAACGTGCCGGCTCTTCTGTACTGGAATTATGTTTTCGAATTCGGCCTAGCAAATCACATTGATAGTGGTGGGAGGGGGTGTCCCGAAATGAATTTCGAGCCGCAAGTCACCTTTCTTGATAAGGTTCGTTATCTAAGGTGAGGTCGAAACAGAACGTGTACCTATCACAATATGCTTCCCGATCGATGTGGTACTATTCGCCCCGGTCGTTTTGACCCGTGGCCGCTTAGAGGTTCTGGATGTAATTGCGCAGTGTAAAATGCGATTGGAAGGGCCGTGCTGGAACCTGCTGTCCGTCAACGCGCAAGACCACAAAGTTGATGTTGAAATGCTTGAAGTAGAAGGGGTTTTCTGCATACGCTCCGTGTGTTCCGCACACAGGCTATGGTCACTCGCTCACGAAGACCCCCAGGAAATAAACTTCCCGATTGGTGACCAGATTCCGAGCCGGGAAGGAACACACTTTAGTTTGCACACTTTAATTAGGGTATTGGGTTGGTTTACTCACCAAGGCTGTGATTTAATCCAGCTTCACGGCTGGATTCGGTTTTACTTCATGGACGTGCAAGTCTGCCTCTTGAATGACGATCTGATAGTCAAGCGCTACGCTGGAAGCCAGTAAAGCAAAGGCCGGGGGCGCCCGCGTAAGCAGGAGTTTGACGGGCATGCCGTTCAAGAGGTATCGGTCTTCTTGAACGGACTCTCATGTAGACGTCTCATGAGATCTACCGGTACACTGTTCGCTGTGAAACCTCTGCGTTTGATTCATCCGGCATTGGCGGTCATCTCCCTATTTCATGGGAGGTTCCGGTAGTAGAAGGGTACCGTCAAGTGAGACCTGTTTGCTTCCCAGTCGTATGACAGCAACGTTTCTATATAGGCATTTTGGTCAAGGCGCGCACGAGTTTGTCGCTGAGAATTACATCCATCTGCTGGAACAGAGATAGGACCCAGAGGTTGACTGGGCACACCGGGGCATCCTGCTGGAGATTGGTGCCATCGCCAAGGAGAATCTTGGTTTTTATGTGCAAATGTGTGTATAATATTCCACATAGCTGTGCGTTGGAGCGATATGCAAGCGATATTTATCACACTGGTAAGGTACCGCCTTCATCAGGTAAAGTTCGGCATCGGGCCTGGCGAAAATGGAGTGAGAGCAGCATTTTTTCTTGTTCAATTGCGATCGGTCGTCCGATGTCATCCCTTATATCGATTTTGATGGTGTGAATATCTCTCTGCCTGACTGGTAGATACAGTGCGTGGGTAGAGCTTTGCGTGACCTGCTCTGCGTAGTCACTTTTCGTCGCGCAGACGTGTAGTAAGGGGAAATTACCATACCGACGATGTGTCTATCCATCACAGATTCACTCTGGGTCGCTTGAAGGCAGAACTGACGTGCGGCTGGAATGACAATCCCAGCAGCTGCTGCAGCGTCGGGTTAACGCTCAAGCTCATACTCGCTCCCAGGATCAACTGAAACTGTATATGTTCTATCTCTTTGATGAACGGGACGGGTCTCATCCGGTTGGCTCTCGTCTGATTCGCTATCAGATCGTGCAATGCCGCCATGAGCGCGGCAGGCGTGTGAACTGACCTTCGGGGAGTGTGAAGGTATAGGTCTTGCCCTCGTACAGGACTTCGTACCACACCGTGTCCTTTTGCACGTTTTACCACGTATAGGGGTACCGGATACCCAACAGGCCACATTCCCATCGTCCAGGGAGATGTAAGTGATGCGGGTCATGTAAAGGGCTAAGGGGTTGTCCGGGAACTGTTACTAGTCAGTACGAGGTAAAATATGACTGAGGTCCCAAGCCTCGGTCGTGGTTGATCGGCACGGACGTGTCACATATCTCAATCGGCGAGGTGTGTGGGACGGTGTCACAGGTGTCTGCTGCTGTTGCATGCAAGCCCAACGCTGGGGATATCCGACCATTTCTTATGGCACATGCATGTCTGTCAATCTCTGGACGAAAGCCTGTCATCCTTCAGGCCCGCCTTTGACTTGTGTTGGAACATCACATCGTTCACCAAATCTAGCTTATGGGTACCAGGGACCATTTGTTCTGGACCAGAAGCTCAGTCCAAACCACCCTATGTATAGTTTTGGGTGTAAAATCCGTTTTTCACAAATAAATCATATTTTTGCATCTACCCCACCCATAATCCGACCTATACCCCACCCATTATCCGACCTACCTCGTCAAGCGCTTCAAGTCGAGATCCTACCCGACCCCTTAGGGCTCATATTGGCCCACCTAGACCCACTTGACTGCGCGTAGTCCACCCCACCCATCAAATGACTTGTTTTCTGGAACCTCTAGATGTGACCGGAAGTCACGTGACCACAAGTGACCCTCGTACAGGACGTGATGTCATGACATCTCCCAAACGTCTCCCATTCCTCCTTATTCCACCCTCGTCAAACGGACCAGATTTCCCCGTTCTGGGCAGGTTGCAATAGGTATCATAGAGCGGCCATGTTGGGGTAATCCACAGGGGATTTGCTTTTTTTGACCCTCATTTTCCTCATTTCCCCCCCCCCCTGTGGATTACCCCTTACGATGCTTAACGCAACTTTTCTATACTTTTCTGGCATCACCTGTCAATAAATTCAACACCAGGTTCTTCTTGATCTGTATCCAATTGACCCTATGAACCCCGGATCCATGAAATCGTCCCACCTACTCTACCTACTCTATTAACCTGTAACATTACAATACAACACCAGGTCCTACATGACCCCCTGTTTAGAAATTGGAAACTAGTAACCAATCGAATTATTGTAGGTAACAACTTCTTTGTTTATTAGCTAGTTACGTTATAGTTACTAACAGTGTGTTCAAACGAAATGGCAAATCAACAAATAACCTTGTTATATAGCAAATGATGAGAGTAAGTACAAGATGTCAAAATCTGAGTTGTTAAGAAATAATAGTAATCAAGGGGATTATCACTACTCTGATACTAAGAGAGTATCGTGCACAAGGCTTTGTTATACAAGGATTGACATGAATGAGTACAATGCAATCACAGTGACATGAACTCAATTTGTTCGCTGATGCCAATCATTGTATAACAAAGCACTGGAACAACCATCAAAACTAGAACAGAAACCTTTGACTTGAAGCTATATATTTAGCGCTGGAAAAGATATTCAATAAACAAAGTAATGTACCGCGAAATTCAAATAAAACATTGAGTTAATGGGCCGCGAAATCCGAATGGGAAGCGGCCCTTAAACTACAATTTCAATCAATTGACTTAAAGCAGAATAGGATGAAGCCTGCCATCCTGTTCCCGACAATTCTCTATGAACTGAATGACGGATATAAATATTCGAACTTGTATATAGACATTTTAAAAATTTTAATTCTCTATATTTTGTTAATTTAACTATAGTGCAAGTTCATCTATGAATCTATGAATGTTTTCGATGTACCAGTAAAATGTGTAGTGGCTGCAATACCAGCTAGACAAATGACAGATATATGTCTGTCGGCTACTGGCACAGCTGTTTTACCGGTTTCAGCTTGGCCAATGATTAAAAGAATTGTACATGTCTGACAAGCATGCAGGGATTCTTTCTGCCTCTCGCTCAACTGTCAATCCATGTTTCACCGTCCTGTTTCACCTGGACAATCTGGGTGTGTATAACGGGTGTGTGCACAATATGTGAAATTCAGGTAATGTGAGCGAGGGTGAGGTGATTTGGGCAGTGGTAAGTGTTTGACAATTTCTTTGCCTAAAGCTGCTTCGTGGATAATTGCAGGGAGAAGGTGAGAATTATCTTCGGCCGGTGACAGTGTCACTTCCGGTTCGCAGAACTGACCATAGCTGCAACCCCCTTAGATATAGATAGCCCTTTTCAAAAAGCCCCGTGGTCTGGGGCACGAAGAGCCTGAGTCTCGGTCCAGACTCAAGGGCATCTGTTTGCCCGATACAAGAGCCCTGTGGAAAAACACGTGTCTCCGAGGAAAAATAGATCGTCTTCGTTTTAACCACTACAAATATCGGTACGATTTGTTTACAGAACGTGGTGTATCAGGGACTGTTCCAGCCATAAATTCGTCTAATTTTTACGCGTCAATTTTTATTTACACGTAAAAAAATCACGCGTGAAAGATGCAACTGACCAATCAAATTGCGTTATTTCATACGCGGTTGACAATATCTGACGTGTACTTTAAAACTTGACAACAGGTGAAAAAAGTTACGCGTAGAAAATGAGCGAATTACGGCAATAATGGTCAATTATTGGCCATTTGCGTCAAAATTCGTCTGCCTTTCACGCGTAGCCCATTTTTCTACACACATAGATTTAACGTGTAATGAGTGCAATGAAATGTCTTGATTCATGACAACCAATATTACACGTAAAAGTCAGATGTTTGAATGACCCGACAGAGAAATTGATTGGTTGTCATGAATCAAGACGTTTCCTGTTTTTATCTTGACGCGTGGAATTTTCGATAAGACGGGAAATTACAGTCCTTACACGTTAAGTCTGTATGTGTAGTGTCAAATTCACAATTACTCGACAGATTTTCACGTGTTAAAAATTGTTAAGACGTATTTACGCCTATTTAATGGTAAAAGACGTGAAAATCGATTTACTAAACGCGATGAATATAAATTCACGTGTTGTCATTTTTATGACATGTCTAAAATACACTTTTTGAAAGAAACCGCCCATGAATCAGAAATTTGATTGGTCATTTGCACTTTATTACGTGTTAAATTTTTACTCGTAAAAAGTTATCAACGCTTAAAAATTAGACGAATTATGGCTGGAACGGCCCCTGATAGTGGTGTACACATTCATCAATATTGACACGTATTACATGTGAGGGTAAAGGTATGCATGGAAACGCGGCCACCCTGCCAATATTCTTTCTTGTGTGGAGGTCAACACACGCAAATGGATCATTTAACTAATCCTATTAATTGTCCATCTGAGACTGTCAGCTAATATAAACTCGTGAATAGAGACCCGATAGCTGCATGACAATTATGTTTTTACTACCATTCGATGCAGATATACGTATGTCTGTGTGCGCCTCAAAAGGATTTTGCTGAATTCATTTTGTGAACTGATTTATTGAGCAAAAACGACCCTTTTTACCCCCATTTTAGAGAGTGGGATTGCTCTAACCTGTTTTATAGGTGGATAAAATGCCTTCGCCAGCGACTTAAGGTACGGCGCCTGATTACACTTTACGAAAGTGTATCGGGCACATATATGGACCTTTTGTTAGCTACGTTCAACAAAACATAATGTCTGATTTTAATCCATAACTCAGTTGATTTACAATACTTTAGCTAACCAACACTAATTGTACTAACCACGAGAAAACCATTGTTTCGGAGGATCTGATGGTTTTGGAAAAACACTATAATTCCTAGACCATCTCATATATGTTCAAGGTTCCTGCATCCGATCGAAAAGGGTTTTCACAAGGGCGAAAAACGGTCGATGTTTCATGTAACATTCTAAAGACCTAACGCTACGTTCGAGACTCCACCGAATTCTCGGCTCTGAATGTTAGTTGTCGACAAATGCTTTACTGTAGAGTCATATGGTTGTTTTTTGGTCGCTAGACGTCGTCAGTTTTTCCCACCTCTTGCATATCGCTCCAATTTATATCACTGAAAAGCTTTCCATCTAGATATGTTGTACCAAGACACATTGTTTTCATTGACTATATCGTTACGGTACCAATGTGGTACCTTCACAGAGAAAGTGTTTTTCTTGTGGACATCTTTGCACAACCCAAAACGTAGAACAGATGATACCGTCGTGTGCTTCTCACAGAAGGAATAGGGGAAATAATGCCATTCTTTTTTATTAACAGATGAAAGGAGAAAAGATTACCGGGTCACCACCAGAGGACTCAGGTACATGTGACCAACAAACCGAGGTCATAACATAAGAGAGATCCGCTGAGCTAAGAATGAGCATCACAGATAAATTACCTACTGGAAAAAATGAGTCGGAACCTCCACCAGGTATGTGCAACAATGCCACAATGACAACAATGCCACAAGAGGAGAGGAAGTGTTCGAACTTTGGAGAGATCCCCTGTGGTGTTGAGACTGAGCATCAACGATAAATTACCTAACTGGAAGAAATGAATTCGGAACCACCATCAGGTATGTGCCACAATGCCACAAGGGCAACGATGCTAGAAGACGAGAGGAAGTGTTCGAAGTGTAGAATGAGTTCAGAGTTGAAGACTGTTCTCATTATAGCTCTGATACTACTCCTGGATTTTTCAGCCTACGGCCCCGTGGAATTACTTCAGAGCAGCTTGAATAGCGAGCTCGGCACTCTATCATTGGCCTGTCTGTATTTGTCTTACTCCATATTCGCCATAGCTGCACCTTTAATTGTTCGTGTGTTGTCACCAAAGTGGACATTTCTAGCAGCATGTTTGTGTGACGCTTTCTATTTGTCCGCAAATTTCTACCCTTCCTGGGCTACACTGGTCACAGCATCAGTTTTGAACGGTGTTTTCACGGGCCCACTGTGGACCGCCAAAGATTTGTACGTCTCTCATCTTGCCCGAGAATCTGTACAACACAGTATCGACAGGTCTGACAAAGCCTACCAAACTACTCTAAGTTACTATCACAGTATCCTGATCGGGGGACTTTCATTTTCTGGTGTGATGGGACAATTGATCTCCTCTGTGGTTTTGGGACAAACTCAAACTGAAAATGTGACAATCACGGAACAATGTGGAGCATGGAATTGTCCTGACATCGTCTCTCCCAACTCCAGTCTGACCAACAAGCCAGAGAAGACTACAGTTTACACTTTGTTAGGAATTTTACTATCGTTTGTCTTAACAGCGATTCTTGTGACTGCCATATTTCTGAAACCTGTTCCTTCTGGTAACACGGAATTTTCATTGAAGAGAACGTTTTTTTCTTGTGCATATCTTCTTCGTGATTACAAAATGTTGTTGCTTTTGCCCCAGTTCTTATTTATCGGTTGTATGCAGGCCGTGATAATAGCAGACTACACACAATATTTCGTCACATGTGGCGTAGGAATAGGCAACGTCGGCTACGTCATGACATGTCGCGGAGTGTTCGAAAGTGTATCGTCCATTGTGTTCGGTCGTTTGTCAAAATATACAGGCCGCCAGGTGATGATTGCATTGTCATTGATTAGTTTTCTTGTTCTACTATGTTTTTTGTGGCTCTGGAATCCCTCCTCTGACCATGCACTAGCCATGTATTTTATAGTCCCTAGCTTGTACGGATTTGGCAATGCTGTACTCACGACTCAACTATGTAGTTTATTGTCCGTGTTATTTGAAAGTGATAGGGCCGCAGCATTCGCTAACTACTATACATTCAGAGCCATTGTTAAGGCTATATCTTTTGCTCTGAGCGGTTTTTTCTGTGTTTGGCAAAAGCTAATCGTTTCAGCTGTTTTACTAGCGATGACCGGTATAACATTTGGCATTTTAGAAATCCTACTTATGAGAAGCCCGACAGATGGAGAAAGACAATTTATCGAGAATGAAGGTTATGCTCAAATCGATTGACTTTATATGGCAAAATGATGTTCCATCTTAGGAACCAACATTTATAGTCTGACCAGAACAAAAATTAGCAAACTTATAGAAAACAGTGGAGAAACCCTAACTAAATCAGAAAAATCATTTTTACATTTCAATCTAAGTTCTTAAATCAAAGGAAATCATAACTGCGGTTCAATCACAAAAATCAGAATATGTGCGACTATCAAATCCAGAAGATTTATGCTTTCGACCTATAGTAGCAGGCCCGATATGCCCAACCAGTAGGTTAAGCGAGCTAATTGATAAGTTGCTAAAACCATATATTAAATGTGTTCCATCCTACGTCAGAGATGATATAGATTTCCTAAATTATGTACCTTCCAATATTAGAGATGAAGAGTATTTTGTACTCTGGCTGTTACAAACCTGTATGGTAGTATTTCCCATCAGTTAGGATATAGAGTCATTCAGTATTGGCTTGATACTTGTCCCAATCAATACGAACATCGCTTTCAAAAAGAATTCATTTTGTCAGGAATCAAAATTATATTGAAAAACAATTCATTTGAATTTGGCAATCAAAATTATCGACAAATTTTAGGCACGGCGATGGGTACAAAATTTGCCCCCACCTACGCGACTTTAGTATTGGGCTATCTGGAAACACAGTTATACGGTGAAATTGAGCGGAAATACGGAGCGGATGTCGGAAAAGAAATTAAAACGTCCTTCAAAGATTTTTAGATGACTGTTTTCTAATATTCAAAAGCAAATATGGCGCCATCATGGAGTTCCATAATCTCCTAAACAGTTTGGACCCTAATATTCAATTTACTTTAGAAACAAATAAGGATGAAATTTCTTTTCTAGACATTCTACTTAAAAGAGAAAATGATTAAATTGTTACTGATATTTTTTATAAACCAACAGACACGAAACAATATCGGTCATACAAATCATGTCATTCGCGGCATGTTAACAACCAAGTGCCGTTCAATCTCGCCAGAAGAATTTGCACAATAATAACAAAACCAGACTTGCGTATTAAGCGGTTGGGCGAGTTGAAACAGTTTCTACTTGAAAGAGATTATCCCGACGGAGTCATTAAGAATGGATTTACTAAAGCCCTCTAAATAGACATCGACACGTTAAAAAATCCAAGAAAGAATCAATCAACAACAAAGGTGCTGACTTTCATTAATACGCACAATCCTAATAACAACTTTTTCCCATTGTTAAAAATAACTTAACAATTCTTAGGTCAAATGACCGACTGAAGAAAGCCTTTAATGGAGTTAAATTCATAAATGCAAAACGACAAGGCCCCAACTTAAAGAAATTGCTTACAAAAGCTTTCGGAAAACTAACAAACACTTCAAAATTAAACATAATATGAACTGTGATGCTAGAAATCTTCTATATGTTCTGACTTGTAATGGATGTGGCGCTCCATATATAGGCCAAACAGGGGACCGTCTGAAATCATGGACTCGAGTACACCGACAACAAATAGAAACACATAGATTACGTCAACTCAAAGTGAGTAAACATGTTGCAGATTGTGCTAGCCATATTGAGATTAAATTTTCCATTTTTCCGTTTTTTAAATTTAACACGGACAATGTAAGCATTCGGTTGGAAAAAGCAAAAATGTTCATTGAAAAATACGGGGAATCCCTCAACTGCTGATACCGAAAATATATCACTTGATTATTGATCGATTCAGAGTTACTAAAACAGTATTTCAGTATCCGCAGACTGGTTCCAGAAAATGAGTTTTCTGCGCATGTCTTCAGGTGCATGGAGACCAAGAACTGTAAAGTACGCATGTCTGAGTACGTCGAAAGGCACACACCAACCAACAGGCCTCTCTCTGTAATCATTGTTTTTGTATTTGACTATACTTGTTCTGTTATTATGACTTTATATATAACCATGCAACAATAATTGTAAAAGCTCTAAAATCGCGAAACAGGTTATGACAATATAATATCCAGTTTTATACTTATATATCTACCCACATCATTCTATTCCGACTGCAGTTTCGAACTTTGCGTTCTTTTCAAGGGATATTGTACAGTTGATTGATTTTGATTGAAATTGTAGTTTAAGGGCCGCTTCCCATTCGGATTTCGCGGCCCATCAACTCAATGTTTTATTTGAATTTCGCGGTACATATCTTTGTTTTTTGAATATCTTTTCCAGCGCTAAATATATAACTAAATAAATGAATAAATAAATAATAAATAACAATGAGAGATTAGTAGGAGATATAAATAGAATGTAAATAGATGTAAATAAGAATCGCTATGTACAAGTTCGTAAGTCTCTTTCTGGTTTTTGGTTAAGTTATACTGGTAAATATGAGTTCACTGTAATCGCGTGGATGATTCCCTTGTCTTGGTACCCCTTTGTACGCACAAAGCCGTCCAGAAAAAACTGGGAGAACCATGGGCGTATTCAGGATTTTTCGAAACGACTTCCCTAACGACGCCCTTGGGAACAGGGTGGGTTCTTCCAGAAATCTGTGCCTGTAACAATTGCTTGGAGTGTGTTTTGGGACACAGGATGGCAGGTCTACGTCCTATATTGCGTGAAAGTCAAAGGTTCATATTCTGTGTTAAGGCGTCAGTTCGGTGTCATCTATGGGGTAGCGTGTCGGTGTGGTTTAGGATTTGGTGTTCTGGTTGTTCAGTTCGGTGACATCTATGGGGTAGCGTGTCTGGCGTGGTATAGGGTCGAGTATTCTGATTCTGGACGTTCTTATGGACCGACGCTGATGATCTTCATCATGTTCATCTCCATTTCTGAAAGTATATGATGAAAAAGTGTGTAGTATTCATTTTTGTGAGTGACATTATTTGTGTGCGTGGTTGTTTCTTGGACGTGTGCTAATGATTTATGTCCTTGATTGTTGAATTGGTAGCGGCCTTTAGGTTAGGTTTAGGTTTAGGCTTTAGGTTGTACAGTTGATTGAAATTGTAGTTTAAGGGCCGCTTCCCATTCGGATTTCGCGGCCCATCAACTCAATGTTTTATTTGAATTTCGCGGTACATTTCTTTGTTTTTTGAATATCTTTTCCATCGTTAAATATATAACTAAATAAATGAATAAATAAATATATAATAAATAACAATGAGAGATTAGTAGGAGATATTAGGAGATATAAATAGAAGTAAATAAGAATTGCTATGTACAAGTTCGTATGTCTCTTTCTGGTTTTTGGTTAAGTTATACTGATAGATATGAGTTCACTGTAATCGCGTGGATGATTCCTTTGTCTTGGTACCGCTTTGTACGCACAAAGCCGTCCAGAAAAAACTGGGAGAACAATGGGCGTATTCAGCGTTTTTCGATTCGACTTCCCTAACGACGCCCTTGGAAACAGGGTGGGTTCTTCCAGAAATCTGTGCCTGTAACAATTGCTTGGAGTGTGTATAGGGGCACAGAACGGCAGGTCTACGTCCTATATTGCGTGAAAGTCAATGGATCACATTCTGTGTTAAGGCGTTAGTTCGGTGTCATCTATGGGTAGCGTGTAGGTGTGGTTTAGGATTTGGTGTTCTGGTTGTTCAGTTTGGTGACATCTAAGGGGTAGCGTGTCTGGCGTGGTATAGGGTTGAGTATTCTGGTTCTGGACGTTCTTATGGACCGACGCTGATGATCTTCATCATGTTCATCTCCATTTCTGAAAGTATATAATGAAAAAGTGTGTAGTATTTAGTATTCATTTTTGTGAGTGACATTATTCGTGTGCGTGGTTGTTTCTTGGATGTGTGCTACTGATTTATGTCCTTGATTGTTGAATTGGTAGCGGCCTTTGAGTTTTAGAGACGAATGTGGTTACCGGCCCACACGGAACATGGTGCCCACATTGCCTATATTTTATTCCAAAAGAGAAATTTTGGCCAATATTGTCACAGGAATGTTGATTGGTCTTGGCCTCCGATTTTTGAGACTAATGTGGCAACCGGCCCACACGGAACATGGTATCTCCGGTGCCCACATTGCCTATATTTTATTCCAAAAGAGAAATTTTGGCCAATATTTTCGCAGGGATGTTGATTGGTCTTGGCCTCCGATTTTTGAGACTAATGTGGCAACCGGCCCACACGGAACATGGTATCTCCGGTGCCCACATTGCCTATATTTTATTCCAAAAGAGAAATTTTGGCCAATGCTGACATAGTTAGTGATGCGCATGCACGGGGGTAGTGTTAGATACTGGGATAATAGCCAGCAGTTTTGATAAAATTTATTAAGGACTTGAATAACTGTTTTCTAACGGGGGGCTTAGGATTTAATATCGCTGGTAATGTTAAGGGAGTGTAGAGTTTTTTTAATTCGTTTCTAAGTGCCTCGCGTTGTGGGTAGTGTTTTGGGCATTCAAGTAGGACGTGTTCTATTGTTTCTTCTGCATTGTTGCATGCGGTACAGAGTGGTGAGGTGTTTTTCAGAAGCATGGACAGATGTGATTTAAGACCGGTTTTGCCTAGTCTTAGTCTGGTGATTATGCGGTCATCACGTTTATCGTCTAACTGGAATCCCTGGACTTGTCTTTTCTCTCCATCAAGGATCTTATGTAACCACCGTCCACGTTCTTCTTTGTTCCATTCCTTTTGCCACTTGCTATCTATTTTGCGTCTAATGATAGTGTTGAGTTCTTTATATCCTAATCCTATTGGCACATCGTGTGTAGTTTTAGCAAGACTGTCTTTGGCAGTTTTGTCGGCTGCTTCGTTACCTCTGATGTTGACATGCGCGGGAACCAATGCTAAAATGGCGTCTATACCCTCGTTGTGTATTTGTGTACATATACATTCTATTTTGTGTATGAGATCAGGTCTACTGTCAGATATAGAATTTTTGATGGATGTGAGTCCACTAAGGGAGTCACTGAGTATCACCGCGCGGATTGGTTTGTGCTCGATGATCCATTCGAGAGCCTTAATTATAGCAATCAGTTCACTAGTGTATACAGACATATTGTCTGGAAGTTTGAAACCATTTTGTATGTTGAGCTCAGGTATAACAAAAGCTGATCCTGTGTTATTACTTGTGTTTTTCGATCCGTCTGTATAGATTTTTAAGTAATTTTTCCAGTTTTGGTTGATATATTCAAGGGTGGTGGCTCTTATAAAGTCTGGGTTGTCCTTCTTTGTGAGGTAGTCGTGAATACTTGTGTCCACGTGGGGCGACTCTAATTCCCAGGGTGGTCTAGTGATTTTGTCTGTGTCGCAGATGTATGCGATGGGTATTTCGTGCTCTTGGAATAGGTTATTTACGGTGTAGCCGAGGGGGGCGGAGTCTTTTTCCCAGTTTTTCTTTAAATATTCATATTCACTTTTATCTTCAAAAATTTTGTGGCATGGGTGATTATCGCCCTTAGCTCTAGTCAGGGACAGTTCCTCTCGTCTTAAATGTAAGGGTTTCTCATTGGTTTCTATTTGAAGACTACATAAGGCGGTTCCCTTGAAGGCTCCAGTAGCTATTTTTAGAGCAGAATATTGGATGCTGTCTATTCTTTTTAGTTGTGTCTTACATGCTGATTGGTAGGCGATGGACCCATAATCTATTTTTGACCTGATTAAGGTTTGGTATAATTTTATCAGACTATATTTATTCGCTCCCCAGTTTGTCCCAGACACACACCTCATGAGGTTCAGGTCTTTATTGCACCGGAGGACTAGTTGGTCGATGTGGTCTTTCCATGTGAGTTTTCTATCAAAGATCATACCTAGGTATTTAACACTATTTCTGAATTCAATTTTCTGACCTCCTAGTGTTAGTTTAACGTCAATGTGTTTATTGTTTGAAAATA
This sequence comes from Hanleya hanleyi, assembly GCA_036873755.1. NCBI lineage: Eukaryota > Metazoa > Mollusca > Polyplacophora > Lepidopleurida > Hanleyidae > Hanleya > Hanleya hanleyi. The sequence goes on along the minus strand of JAVTVY010043340.1, from coordinate 152,515 downwards.
TAATGCCCGTTGTTTTTAGGGCGGAAAATTTGAAGCCCCATTTATCCGCCCAGCCGCTAATTGTATCTAGTGTATTTTGCATTATACCTGTCAATTTTTTTATGGAACGTGCGGTTTTCCAGAGGGCAGAATCGTCAGCAAATAGAGACTGTTCTACTTCCGGATGTTTCGTGTCAATTTCATTGGCTAGGCCATTGATGAGGATGTTAAAAAGGGTGGGGCTTATGACGCTTCCCTGAGGGGTACCGTTGTCTAATTCATGGTCGGTGGATAGGGTGTTTCCTATGCGAACTTTAAAATTTCTATTGTTTAGGAAGTTTTTTATCCAGTGTTGCATTCTTCCCTTAATTCCAAGTTTGCTTAATTGAATAATTATGCCGTCCTGCCATACAAGGTCAAATGCTTTTTCTATATCTAGGAAGATACCTAATGTGTACTGATGTTTGGCATTCCCCTTTTTTATCGAGTGTTGTAATCTGGCTATATGGTCTAATGTACTTCTGTTCTTACGAAAGCCGCTTTGGGTTTTGTTTAATAAGTTGTTGTTTTCCATATGAAATTCCAGTCTATTTTTTACCATGGTTTCCATTATTTTGCATAGATTTGAAGTGAGAGAAATTGGGCGGTAAGAGTTGCTGTCGGATGGATCTTTACCTGGTTTTGGGATTGGGATAACGATGGATGTTTTCCATTTGCTTGGAAGTTGTTTGGTCTGCCAGCTGACATTAATTAGTTTCAAAATTAGCTTCTGTGTTTTACTTGGTAGGTGTTTAAGGATCGTGTATCCTAGTTTGTCTTCACCAGGTGAGCTCTCTTTTTTACAGTGTATAGCTTTGCGGTATTCATTAATGTTGAAGTCTGCATTGAGATAGTTTTCTAAATGATCGTCCAAATCGTTTTCTATCGTTGTTTCTTCCTTAATTTTTCTGAATTCTGGTTTCAGGTTGCTATCGCTACTGTTTGAAGCGAAAGATTCGGCGAGGTGTTCTGCCTTTTCTTTGTTCGTTTTTTTTAGTTTTGTTCAGTACAGGGACTGTGTTTGTTAACTTTCCTTGTATATTTTTTATTTTGTTCCATACTTTTTTTGAATTGGTTTTGATATCTATAGTGTTGCAAAAGTCTTCACAGCATTTGGATTTAGCTTCTTTGACACTTTTTTCAGCTGTGATTTTGAGTTCCTTGTAGTTCGCGTGATCACTTTGGAGCCTACTTTTTTTGAATTTTCTAAGTGCCTTCTTTTTGGCCGCAATATTCTTTGCACACTCTGGGTTCCACCAGGGTACCGGGTTTTTGTTGTGGCGCTGTTGTGATATCGGAATATATTTTTGTGCTATGTTTAGTAGTGAATTTGTAATGTTTTTATTAAACATCTCTGGATCGGAATTGAATATCTCGTCATGATTTAAGCTTTGGCAGTCTTTCTGGAAGCTTTTCCAGTCGGCTTTAGAGTACTGAAATTTTGGGGGGGCGTCTGTCCTTTCAGAGTCCGGTTTTATACTAATTTTCGTCAGAATGGCGAAATGGTCGCTGTCAAGCGTGTCGGGAATCACTTCCCATTCGGATTTAACAGCTAGATCAGGGGAGACAATAGTTAAATCTATTGCAGATAGTTTACCGGTGTTCATGTCTATTCGCGTCCCGTGGCCATTATTTAAATAGCATAGGTTGTTTTGGTCAAGCCATTTTTCCAGTTGTACAGTTGCAATGACATGGGTTATATCTGGGACGAGTATAGAGGGATATGAAACGCGGCTCCTCTCTTTGAACTAGGGTTTGTCTCGCTAATTGATATGTTAATGAGTGATTAGTGATTGGTTAATTAGTACGCCTCGTCACGTGTTTGTCAACAAGGCTCCATTAACTCAATTTAGGCCAAGATTGGTGACCAAAAAAATCCTTTACAGCTTAACGAGTGGCAAAAGGAATACATCATGCAAACGACAAGAAACAAAACCAGTGCACAGTGAAAAAAAATCTAAAAAAACATGACCCAAAAGAGTAGTTCAATCACAAAAACGTACAAGAATTGTGAGATTTGTTCAGAATTCTACATATTTGGCATTTTTACGATTTTCACGAGCAATTATTTACAAAAACGAAAATGGAAAATTAAAACATTTTGCGTACTGTCAATGACATGCTTGCATATTTTGTAAAAACTAGCACAGATATACTTCAAAAACTGAGATAAATGAGAAGTTTGATCACAAAGAAGGGGAAAAATGAGTTTCCTTGCCGCTCCAGCCGCTCAGTTATCGGCAGCGCAGAGCGGTCGAAAGTTGTCATGAAACTATGCATCTTTTCGATGAAAATCCCTCAAAAGTTTCTTCTCTCAAAATAGTACCCGTCTCGATCAAATAATCTGATGCCAATTACTGCAGAAGAACGTCTATAAATCTGGTAAAATCTGGAATGAATTCGTGACGAAAACTAGGCGATGCAAAGGCTCACGCACGTAGAGCGCGAGACCTGGCAGGCGAGACATACATTCAGCGTGAGCTCGCGGCGGCGCCTTTGATGTCGGGGTACGTTTCATATCCCTTTAATATTCGTCCCAGGTTATATATACCGTAACGTGTGTACGTTGTCCCCAAACAACAAATCTATGGTTACACAAGTTAAGACATGCTAATCTTGTCCATAGATTTTCTATACATTATTAAGCTATACAAGTGAGAACAAGAAACTAAGCTAGCAAGCTAAATTATAATACTAGCTGATTCATAGATAGTGAAAAGGATTAAGGCCTGTGGCTGCCATTGAGAGGGGGCGCATTTTGTCAATAAACAGTATTTCTTTGACATCTAACAATGCCTGATTACCCTTAGGTACTTTGTAACAAGCAGCCAGAGGATGCCAAGTCCCCCGCCGAAATGGCAGCAATATTTTTTAGCATTGTTGGTCTCGAGGGGATATACATGAGGGAGGCAACTGCTATACTTCATAGGCGTTGGATGTAGAGGGTCTTAATTCTGCCTTCCCAAGTTTTAAAATCAACTTAGAACGGTTGACTGAACATTTTTTGCTTCTGTAAATTAGCTTCCATGCAATGAAGCATGGAAATTACATGTATGTAACCGAGAAGCGACCCCAAGTGACATCTCAAGGCATATTAGGAAAACCAAATTTGACAAGAAGCTGAATGCATCCTCAACCTATTGTCCGGAAACCAAATTTTAAATTTGCCACCAGGTGTCGCCACCTGTAGGTCCAAGTGGGCGAAATGCAATCCCAAGGATCATTTGATGACATGGTGTATCAGCATACAAACTTTGGGAAGAATCTGAAGAGCCGGGGTTATTGCCCGGAAACCAAATTTAGATTTGTATGCACAAGTGTGCGAAACACAATCCCAAGTGACATCTTATGACACATGAATACCAAATTTGAGAAGAATCCGATGAGCAGTTGTCAAATTATTGCCAGAAACAAATTTCAGTTTTTTCCACCAGGTGTCGCCACCAGTATGCAAAAGCAGGTGAAATACAATCTCAAGGGACATATCATAGCATGGTACCTGCATACCAAATTGGAGAAAAACCTGATGAGCGAAATCAAATTTAGATTCGACACGAGGTGGTGCTACCTGTAAGCACAAGCGGGCGAAACGCAATCCTAAGCGACATCATATGTCACGATATATTCATACCAGATTTAAGAAGAATCTGACGAGCGGTTCCCAAGTTATTACCCGGAAACAAATCTGGTATTTCGCCACCAAGTGGCACCACCTGTAAGTAAAAGTGAGCGAAACGCAATCATGCATGCTAAATTTGAGGAGATTCCGATGAGCAGTTCTCAAGTTAATAGCTGAAAACAAATTTTGATTTTAACACCTGATGGCGCCACCTATAGGCGCAAGTGGGCGAAATGCAATCTCAAGCGACATCTTAGGTCATGTTATTACCCGGAGACAAATTTGGGATTTTGCCACCAGGTGGCACCACCTGTAAGTGCAAGTGAGTGAAAGGCAATGCCATGCAACATCTCCCGGCATGGTACATGTAAATGCATGCTAAATTTGAGAAGAATCCGATGAGCATGCAGTTCTCAAGTTATTGGCCAAAAACAAATCTCAGATTTTGTCATCAGGTGGCGTCACTTTCTGAGCAGAAGCGGATAACGCACTCCCAAGCAACATCTCGTGGCAAGGTACAATGTATATGCATGCCTAATTTGGGAAGAATTTGATGAGCAGTGCTCAAGTTATTACCCGGAAACCAAATTTCGAGCAACATTTCAAAGCGTTTCAAAGTTATTGCTTGCAGCAGAAAAGAGCGGAAAGAACCCTAATGGTGCCACCAACAGGCAGATCTTTCTGAAACGCAATACCAATCAACATCTTGTCACAAGGAATGCATATGCAACTAGATACAGTCGATCGAATACGATTGGAGGCATGCCTTTTGCATCTTTAGTAAAGGAAACATTCATAATTTGTGAAGAAAGTAAAAACGTAAAACTTAGGAAAAACATCATTAACATGGCCCCATAAGATAACTTGAGGGTATCCACATACCAAATTTAAAAGAATCCATTAAGGTCCAACAATTACTGTCCGGAAATGCAATTTTACCTTGGCCCTCAGGTAGCACCATGTGTAGGCAGATAGGCATAAAAAATAATCCCAAACGAGATCTTGAAGCAAGATCCCTTGACATGGGAAACAGAAAATGTTAACTTGGCCTACAGGTGGTGCCACCTATGAGCAGATCGACAAGAAAAACAATACCAAGTGAAACCTTCAGGTAAGGTACATGTATACCAAGTTCATTATTAAGTATTAAAAAGTTATTGTCTGGAAACAATTTTAAATTTACCCCCAGGTGGCACCACCTATAAGTGGGTCGGCATGAACAAAAATGCCAAACGAGAAATTGAGGCGAGGTACCTACACACCAAATTTGGAATGAATCGGTTCAGGTTTTTAAAAGTTATTGTCTGGAAACACTTAACTTAGCTTTCAGGTAGTTCCCCTATCAACATGAAAAACATTCTCAAGCCAGATCTTGAGACAAGGTACCACCACACCAAATTCGGAAAGAATGCTTAATTTCAGGTAAGGTACATGTATACCAAGTTCATTATTAAGTATTAAAAAGTTATTGTCTGGAAACAATTTTAAATTTACCCCCAGGTGGCACCACCTATAAGTGGGTCGGCATGAAAAAAAATGCCAAACGAGAAATTGAGGCGAGGTACCTACACACCAAATTTGGAATGAATCGGTTCAGGTTTTTAAAAGTTATTGTCTGGAAACACTTAACTTAGCTTTCAGGTAGTTCCCCTATCAACATGAAAAACATTCTCAAGCCAGATCTTGAGACAAGGTACCACCACACCAAATTCGGAAAGAATGCTTAAGGTTTTCAAAAGTTATTGTCTGGAGATGCAATTTAATTTGGCCCAAGGTGGCGCCACCCAGAAGCGGATTGGCAAGAAAAACAATTCCAAGCAAAAATATATACATGTAGACAAGGGATCCATTTACCAAATACAAAAACATGGGTCTGTGCCTGATAAATTGAAATCTTTTGGGGTTGCAATTATCCCAATATTGCAGACAACACACAAATTTCAGCTTCTGCCAAGATATATTGGAGATATATACATGTATGCTCAACCACAATATATGAGGGTCGGGCGAGGGCTAGTTTGGGAGATAGAGGGTGTGGCTCGGCGCCCTGGGGATGGGGACATGCTCTTCTTGAGGGTAGTGGTAGGTGTGCTGACATGAAAGCCATAGAAAGCTCCCTGTACATGAAACAACCACACTGACAACAATTTTGCACCCAATTCACTGTTTTGGGGGCAATTTCATACTTCAGGACCTATGTTGTCTGCTTTGGAATGTAACATATAATATAGCCATTTTCCCGGTTCAAATCGGTTATGGACTGAGATCCAGCTTGGACAAATAAATATATCCCATTCACTTAGGTTTAAACAAAGGGCCATAACTTTTGAAAATATAACCAAAAACAGAGTAACTTCACGCTGCATACCTATGGGTCACTGACCACATATCATGTAAATTTCATACTTGTTCATACAATAATTAATATTAACCGAGATCCAGACTTACAAATCCCAATTCACAAAGATTTGAAGAAAAAGGGCCATAACTCTTGAAAATATAGGCGAAATGTGGAGAAACTTCACGCCGCACAACTACAGGGCACGGACCATATATCCTGCAAATTTCATAATTGTCCATACAATATTAACCGAGATCCAGCCCGGACAAGTTCCAATTCACAAAGATTTGAAGAAAAAAGGGCCATAACTCTTTAAAATATATGCGAAACGTGGAGAAACTTCACGCTGCACAACTATAGGGCACTGACCACACATCCTGCAAATTTCATAATTGTCCATACAATATTAACCGAGATCCAGCCCGGACAAGTCTCGATTCATGAAGAATTCAGGAACAAAGGGCCATAACTTTTGAAAATATGAGCGAAACGTGGAGAAACTTTACGCTGCACAACTGTGGGTCACTAACCACATATCATGCAAATTTCATACTTGTCCATACAACATTAACCAAGACAACATTCACAGAGATTTCAGAAAAAGGGCCATAACTCTTGAAAATTATAACGGAACTCGAAAAAAACTCCACGCTGCACAACTACGAGCCACTGGCCACAGTCCATGCAAGTTTCAATCCTGTCCATGAAATATTAACCGAGATATTGCCCGGACAAGATATTCGGACGGACGGACAAAGCGATCGCTATATGCCCCCCCTCTAGTTAGAGGGGGGGGCGGGGGCATAAAAAACAGGGGTTCGGTACTGCGGGGATTTCCCCACCAGTTATTTCATATTATACTTCTGAAATATAATAAGGTTCATGCAAAAGCTTTAGGGTAAATCATATGATGTGGAATAGAATGATTTCATAGCAAAGTTGAAGGAAATGTCCTTCATTTAAGACTACACAAAATTCAAAACTAACACAGGTTCGGTACTGCGAGATTCCCCTGCCAGTTATTTCATATTATACTTCTGAAAAAAAATATGATTCCTGCAAAAGCTTTAGTGTAAATCATATGATGTGGCATAGAAGGACTGGACAGCAAATTTAAGAAAATGGTGTCCTTCATTTAAAGCGACATGAAATTTAAAACAGCGAGAAGCGGAAGAAAGAAGAACAAATGACAAACGCATTTAGGCATTTAGGGATGCCTAATTATTAGACAAAGCATTTGGAAATTATCGCTTGTGAAGAATTTGAATGGAAACCACGGACATGCACAGAAGATTGGAACAAGACCCAGTGGCGCCACCTACAGGCGGATCTTGCTGAAACGTAATACCAACAGACGTCTTGTCGCAAAGAATGCAGATGCCAAATTTCGGAGGAATCCGACAAAGCATTTAGGAGTTATCGCTTACGAAGTATTTGCACGACATCCACGGACATGCACGGACAGATAGAAGCAAGACCCCAGTGGCGCCACCTACAGGCGGATCTTGCTGAAACGTAATACCAATAGACGTCTTGTCGCAAAGAATGCAGATGCCAAATTTCGGAGGAATCCGACAAAGCATTTAGAAGTTATTGCTTACGAAGTATTTGCAACATGCACGGACACATAGAAGCAAGACCCCAGTGGCGCCACCTACATGCGGATCTTGCTGAAACGTAATACCAAGAGACGTCTTGTCGCAAAGAATGCAGATGCCAAATTTCGCAAGAATCCGACAAAGCATTTAGAAGTTATCGCTTGCGAAGTATTTGCACGGACATGTCCGTGCATGCACGGAAACATAGAAGCAAGAACCATTTTAAAGTCCCCGGCCGCGTTGCGGCGGGGGACAAAAAGGAATAACCTTAAACGAAGGGGTTAGGTGCAAAGCGCATTCTCTGATATGCCGACTCACTGGCAGAAAACAATGGTTCGCATTATTGATCTGCTGTCTGTGTACTGTTAATCTTGAACGTAAATCAGTTGTTTGCCCGATATATTGTTTTCCACAGTTCGCACAGACAAGAGCGTACACAACAAATTTCGAATCACATGACATATTGAATTTGACCTTAAAATCATAATCTTGATGAGTGAACCTGATACTAGGCCCCTCTATAATATGAATACATGCACCACACCTCGATTTTTTACATTTTGAGACCCGTGTATCCAATCCAGTATCTGAAAACTGTGCCCGCGTAAGTATTTTCTTCAAGCTTGGGGCCTGTCTTTTACTGTTGATAATTGTCGAATTTGAGATAATATCTTTCATTCTAGGGCTGTTATTCAGCATACTTAGGGTATTCATCATAACGGGAAACACGTTATTATTATTGGGGTTGTAGGTGGTGACAAAAGGAATCAAGTTTTTACTAGCAACTTTTGGGGAAGGCTGTCTCAATTCACAAAGCGGATGAGTGGTTGCTTTCCTAATCCCTTTATCGATAAGGCCTTGTCGTAAAGCTGATTTCAATTCCATAAGTCGTTGGTCTCGGACCGAAATATCTGAAATAATAGTACACAATCGTCTGGATAATGTGTACGGAATATTCTCTCTGGTGTGTCTAGGGTGATTAGAACTGAAATGGAGATAAAGCTGCGTATCCGTGGGTTTTCTATATATATCAGTTCTAATAGAAGTTCCAGATTTGATAACGAGAATATCTAAAAATGGTATCTCCCTGTCATTTTGTTCCATATTAAACGATATATTTGGATGCAAAGAATTCAGGAGTTCATGTAAAATCTCGACAGGTCCGTTTGCAAAGGGCCAGAAAATGATGCAATCGTCAAGATATCTTTTCCATCCTTCTTTGAATTCCTAGCCAAAACATTCTCCATGAGCTGTTTTAACTTTTTTGTAAAGGCTTATTTCTAAATAGCCCATAACTAGGGTTGCATATACGGGAGCCATTTTTGTACCCCTGGCAGTCCCCAAAACCTGCAAGTAGTGAGTGTTATTGAAACAAAATGAATTATTTTGCAGAATAAATTTTATGCTATCTAAAATGAAATCTTTAGAGAATCGTTCATGGAGAGTGCATCGTCGTCGTTTTGGCATACATGGACAAAGGATAACTATTCCGGTCATGATGGCTTCCATATTTGTAGAAGAAAATACCAGATAAATCTTTATATAGGACGATGGTTGGATTGCTACAATTTGTTAGTGAACGTTCTACGATAGACTCACTTCTGTAGAAATGGAGGTCACGTATAGGATATTTCGTTAATCTAACATTCCAAGAACATATTTGTGTCCCGAATATCTCCAGAATGTTTTACCCCTGTCACCTCTCGTACTAGAGCGGCCACGTCCGGTGTACTTCGTGTTCTCTTTGCAAGAACAGAGCTTTCCAAGCGTTCATTTAGTGTTCACGGTGCCACTACTTTTAACTCACTTCCGGACACCATCAGACAGTCACCCAGTCTCAATAGTTTTAAGAAAGCCTGTTTTAAGTTCTTCATTGAAAGTTTTAACAAATCTACTTAACTTTTTATGTTCAACCTGACATTTTGTTTGGCAATTGTTATACTGAAATATTTTAGTCTATCTTAAAAGTTTAACAAATCTACTTAATTTTTTAGTTTGACCTGTCAGTTTTTAGTAATTCTTATACTGAATTATTTTAGTATCCACTTGATTTGATCTCTATTTGCATTATTATCATTATTGTTAGTATTATTATTATTATTATTATTTTGTTTAGTAATTAATATACTGGATTATTTTAATTCAAACAGAAAATTCTTAACAAATCTACTTAAGTTATTATGTTCGACCTTAGTTTCTTTTTAGCAGTTATGTTGAATTATTTTAGTACAGGTATCCGCTTAGTTTAAACTCTATTTGCAATGTTATTCTTCTCTTAATATGTATTGTTATTTTAATTATCTTTGCTTATTGTTATAATACTCGGCTTTCATGTAAGCAAGCCATGGCTTATGAAATTATCGCGTTTAAATAAAGATTCATTCATTCATACTTTCAATTATTCATCACTGTTGGGTCATGTAACCATATCTGTAAATAGGATAATTCCGCTGGTGGACTGTTAATCCCTGAGTTCCACCCTCTGTACATGTCATTTGACAAATATATGTAAGTATACGGCAGGCAATACATGTTAGTGTTTCTGATTATTCTTGCATCTATCATGTTCACCTCATGTATTATCATGTTTACCCCATGTTGAGACGTTTACTCCATCAGATATCCTTGATGCTGATTCACTAACTCGTGACGAGTTACTTATTTGAGCTGATCTGTCATCACAGATGCCGAGCTAGCTTATATAATTCCGCTTGAGGCGGTGCTAGGGGGCAGCGTGATTACTCCATAAATTCCATATGATCAGCTATAGAAAAGCTCGGCGGAGATACCAAGGCTACGTCTTAGAATCATCCGTATTCTAGTCCGAATGCGAGGTGCAGGGGAAGGTTTTCTTGTGGAGTTATATGGTGGTGTCTTAGTCGCCAGACGTTTCAAATTTCCCCATTTCTTACTTATCTCTACATTGTCAATGTTAAACGCAACATTAAAAGGGGGCTGGAAAAAGATGTCGGAGTAGTGTCAAGAAGCCATATGACCCAACAGATAAATATACTCACTGTATATTTCTAAACACAAAGTTCCAAAAGAGATCCCTGCAATGATTTTGTCCTAGCCACGCTTTTATTGTTATGCTCTATACAATTAACGTCTGCCGAATATGGAACAATATAAGGTGATCAAGATTTGAGCAACGACGGACACTCTTGAAACGCGATGAAATTGTTTGTGTCCTATCATGTCCTGTCCCATGAACAATGAGACCAATATCCACTTTCTTATTTCCTATTTCTAGTGTTGTACATGTAGAATCGGAATGTGAATGATAGGAGATGATTGTGGTTTGATGAAACATTTTTATGTAATGTGTGATAACGTTTAGCAATCTAGGGCATGGGCATGTATTAACAATGTACTCGGCACCCAGCAACGATTAATTACAGCCGGTGTGGCGGTTAAGAATGTCCGATGGCTATTAAAGAGTGTCCGGCCCCTATCTTCTAACCCGACCAGGACATTTTTCTCCACATTTGGGATAAGTGTCCTTTCTTGGTTGCAATAATAGAAAAGGATATGAAAATGGACACCGGCACTCTCCCGTCTAGTATCCGTCTCTGAAACCATCCTAAGCACCTTTCAACGGCTATGGATAGACATACACATATATGTTGATGTTTATATAATTTTCCTAACCCCAATAGGGAAGAAATGCTCTTTCCGATATTTTTTCCCTTTTCAAGTCGCTCTCCCAAATCTCAAAGGCCTAGCTACATGTATCCTTAGCCAAAGTGTTAGGTGTCCTATTCGATCACCCTATCGCTCCAACGGCAGTCCTGGCAATGTTCTATTGACTTTCAACCAAAAACCGCGCGTGTTCAATTACAATACACACCTACACAAGTTCTTACCTTCAAAATGTATATTTCCTGTTCCCAGCCCCCACAGGTCGTGAACTTCACTTTGTCATTTTGACACACCTCGTAGGCTTCTTGGTACTTTTCAGGGCTTTCCGCCCAAAACAAACTCCGGCCCTCTTTGGAGATTTATTTTCTTTTTGGGTTACCCTCATAGGGACAAATTCTGTCCTGGCGAAGTTTCGTGGCCTTTCAACCAAAACTTTGGACACAAACAAACACAAATATAAACCAGACAAGCTTTGGTAAATTATAGGGAGATTATTATGTTTTGCACTATACGTTTCTAGTTTCTGCTTTTTCCGACGTATGTGTAACTCACATCATACAAACATGTACATAAAAGATGTGATTAAAGATGCATTATTAACCTATAACATGTTTGTGGACGACGACTGTCCATGGAGTGTCTGATCAGATACATGTTTGTGGACGACGACTGTCCATGGAGTGTCTGATCAGATGCCTATACTGCCCTTCTCATTGATTGTTCAATCATTCTTAATATCAAGCGTCAGATCCGACTTTCAATATTCAGTGGTCGTCCATAAAATGTTTCCACTTCAATAATCAAAAGAACTATTTCGTATGACAGAACCTACAAGAGAGAAGTGGTCAACAGTTTTCGATGATGTGATATCAGAACATTCTGCTTTATCCAAATGAATTTCAAGTCGTTATCAGAGTATGTCTCTCAGTCACGCTCTGATTGTGACTTTTCAGATTTAAAACACATGACAATCAAATGGCCCCTTCAAAAGCCAGACGCTCAATTAAATTCTTAGGGTAGAAATGTAAGTAGTATATAAAGAGCAAATTCTGTCGGAAAAATGATGCTCAAATATGATGCTGAGAAGGCGTTGCCATGGTGACGTGACGTCACGGATGACGTCACATCCGGTCACGTGACATCTGGGGAGGCGTTGCCATGGTGACGTCGGACGAAGTCACATCTGGTCACGTGACATCCGGGTCACGGGGGATGTATTCCTCCGCGGTGATGCGGTCGGCGGTGATGTGACCGGGGAGAAGCCTCCGCGTACAGAAAGCAGTCCTTTGTCAATCCAGTGATTTTAACCAATGAAATCGTTAGAATTTTAACCAATCGAATAGCCAAGTATAGTTTTAGTAGCCAATCGGAATGATTTCATTCCTTTTCTATTTATAGATCATGACGTCATCCGGGTTTTTTCCAGAGCGTGGGCGGGTAAATTTCTATAAAAAGGGGCAGCCTGCCCTAGTAAATGAAATAATCCCTGACATCATATGTATACATGAAACATTTCTAAAGCCAGGAAAAAATAAATTTGCAATTAAGGGATATAAGCCATATAGACAAGACAGACTAAACGGCCCAAAGGGAGGCAACCTTACACTAGTGAAGGAAGAACTCATACAGCTAGAATTAGACAAGAGCACTGAAAGTGAAGATCTCGAATGGCAAGCTATACGGGTGTTCCAAAATAATAAGCCTATAAATATTGTGAATTTGTACTCCCTTGGCACTCTAAGAACAATATCACAAAAGAACTTAACATAATCACCCAAAAATATGACTCGCCAATTATAATCTGCGGAAATTACAATAGCCATAATCCAATCTGGGACGAAATCTCCACGTCAGATGATAGGGGTAAATCAGTAGAAAAATGGTTAGATGATAATAATCTCGTATTCCTGAACTCAGGAGAAGGGACAAGAATAGATATGAGAACAGGCAAACTCACTGCAATTGACCTAACAATAGTCTCCCCCGAACTAGCAGTTACATCAGAATGGGCAGTTTTACCAGATACACTAGTCAGCGACCACTTTCCTATCCTAACTAAATTTAGCATGAAACCAGATTTTGAAAAGACGGACGCCCCCCCTCCCCCACCCCACTTCCAATACTCCAAGGCAGACTGGGAAAGTCTAATACATGACGATATAATAAGTAATGATATAGAGACTTACAATGAAAATATAACCAACAAACTGCTAAACATAGCACAAAGACATATACCAGTTACGAATAAGCGCCTCAACAAAAATCCAGTGCCCTGGTGGTACCAAGAGTGTGGAAAGAATATCGCGGCAAAGAAAAAAACACTCAGAAAATTAAAAAAAGTCGGCACCAGAATGATCATGAAACATATAAGGACCTGAAAAGAATAGCAGAAAAAGCGTCTAAGAAGCCAAATCAAGATGCTGGGAAGATTTTTGCAACACTATAGATACGAAAACTAACTCAAAGAAAGTATGGAATAAAATAAAAAAAACATTCAAGGGAAAGCAACTAACACAATCCCTCTACTAAACAAGACAAGGAGAACTAATCTTGAAAAGGCAGAATATCTTGCTGAATCTTTCGCATCAAACAGTAGCGATAGCAATCTGAAACCAGATTTCAGAAAAATCAAACAAGAAATGATCCTGGAAAATGACTATTTAGAAAACTATCTTAACGGAGAATATTAATGAATACAGAAAAGTTCTACATTTTAACCCTACCTGGCCTGGGGGGGGGGGTGTACCGAAATGAGCCCCCCTACCAAACTTTCTGCGCTATCTCCGGAACGACAAAAAATGGAGAGCTGAAACTCCTTGACTTTATCATATTGGGGTCATTTTGAGCCTATTTGCATAACCCCCCGAGCAGAGGATCATGAGTAAATTCAAGATGGCGGCCACGTGGGGTACCAGAAAAGTGATGTTGATGTTTTTGATATTTCTTCAAAATTTATTTATTTTTTTGCACGTGTCATTTTTGGGTACTGGAAGCGAAGACAACTCTCTTTGACACTTTGGCATGAGCTATGAAACATACTTAAGATTTTATAATTAGGAACGAATGCTAATTCTGTTCTGTTTACTGGGATAGTTTGAGATATCTCTTTTAAGATACCATGTTCGAAAATAGTAAGATGGTACAATACTTAATACTGAAGGGATCCGGTCCGCGCAGTAATGTTGAAACTTCGAAAGTGTCTGAATCCTGATTATCTCCCTTGGATCGAAACATGCAGTAGTCTACAGTTGTCGAGTTGTGACGTTGTATCACAAGAGTGACCTCTCTTCATGTAGCCGACCCGCCGACAGACGAAAGAGTGGGGCAGTTCACTTGCAACTCCATGGACTAAAGAAAACTGATTTAAAATTTGAAGAAATACATTTTAATTCCGAATTATTTGAACTCCTTGATATGGAAGGTGAAGGTATGGATATTCTCTATAGTCAATATATAGAATATGCCCCACCGTTTGATCCGCCGACTCTTGAGATGCAACGTCACAACTCGGGAATACCGTATTAATTTGAAGAGTAACTCGGATTTTCGAATTGGATCATAAAGGTATCTTGCACAACTAGGCCCCATGTGGGACCTGTGTACCAAATTTCAGAAAGATCCATGAAATATTTTCTGAGAATTAACGATAACTACGTTTCAAGGGGAAATTCAAGATGGCCACCTGGTGGCCATATTGGATTTCGAATCGGACCAAAAAAGGTATCTTGCACAACTGGGCAACAAGGGGAATCTGTGTACCAAATTTGAGGAAGATCCATGTAGTACTTCTTGAGAAATCACGATAACAAAGTTTCATTGGGAAATCCAAGATGGGCGCCTGGTGGCCATATTGGATTTTCGAATCGGACCGATACAGGTATTTTGCATAACTAGAACCCAAGGGGAACCTATGTACCAAATTTGAGAAAGATCCCTGCAGTACTTCCTGAGAAATCACGATAACAAAATTGCATGGGAAAATCCAATAGGGCCGCCTGTTGGCCATATTGGATTTTCGAATCGGACCAGAAAAGGTATCTTGCACAACTAGAGGACAAGGGGAACCTGTGTACCAAATTTGACAAAGATCTATGCAGTAGTGCCTGAGAAATCGCAATAACAAAGTTTCATGGGGAGATCCAAGATGGCCGCCTGGTGGCCATATTGGATATTCGATACGGACCGAAAAATGTATCTTGCACAACTAGACCCCAAGGGGAACCTGTGTACCAAATTTGAGAAAGATCCATGGCGTACTTCCTGAGAAATCGCGATAACAAGGTTTCATGGGGAAATCAAAGATGGCTGCCTTGTGGCCATATTGGATTTTCGAATCGGACCACAAAAGGTATCTTGCACAACTAGACCCCAAGGGGAACCTGTGTACCAAATTTGAGAAAGATCCATGCAGTAGTTCCTGAGAAATCTCGAGAACAAGGTTTCATGGAGAAATCCAAGATGGCTGCCTGGTGGCCATATTGGATTTTCGAATCGGACCAGGAAAGGTATCTTGCACAACTAGACCCGAAGGGGAACCTGTGTACTAAATTTGAGAAAGATCCATGCAGTACTTCCTGAGAAATGACGATAACAATGTTTCATGGGGAAATCCAACATGGCTGCCTGGTGGCCATATTGGATTTTCGAATCGGACCAGAAAAGGTATCTTGGACAACTAGACCCGAAGGGGAACGTGTGTACCAAATTTGAGAAAGATCCATGCAGTAGTTCCTGAGAAATCGCGATAAGGTTTCATGGGGAAATACAAGATGGCTGCCTGGTGGCCATATTGGATTTTCGAATCGGACCAGAAAAGGTATCTTGCACAACTAGACCCCAAGGGGAACCTGTGTACCAAATTTCAGAAAGATCCACGCAGTAGTTCCTGAGAAATCGCGATAACAAGAATTGTTTAAGGGCTGTTTATACTGAGCGCGAACGCGACCGCGATCGCGACCTCGACCCGCGAACGCGGCGATCGCATTTGATTGATGTACTGGTTTTTGAGTGAGGTCGTTTATACTAACGGCGAACGCGAACGCGGGCGAATTTTAGTTCTCGCGGAAATCCGTGGACATTGCCTCCAGAGCGAATTTTTAGGAACAGTTCGCGCGAACGATTGGCATTACCCAATCAGAGTGCGAGGTCAAAAGGCATACATATGACGTCGCTGTCTGATGATGTGTAGCCGGACATGGTCAAATCGTAAATGCGCCAGTTTCATCTGCATATCGCCGCTTTCAGTACGAACGATGATTCGCGCGGAAAGTAGCATTGTTCGCGGTCGAGGTCGCGGTCGCGCTCAGTATAAACAGGCCTTTACGGACGGACGACTGACTGACTGACTGACGGACGACGGACCACGGACGAAGGTGGGCTAATAATTCGGGAAATTCGATCGAAAAATCGACCAAAAGATGCCGTTTTTGAAAATGACGTCACTGTGACGTCATCAAAGCGGCCATCTTGGATTTTTTTTACATTTTCTGGTAGATCTTGACCCAAGGGTATAGTGTGGTAAGTTTCAGCCCCCTAGCTCAAGGAGTAATAATTAAGGGGATTTCGTCCCCCCAGGCCAGGATACGTCCCAAAAAGCCCAGGCCAGATAGGGTTAAAAAGGAAAGTTCACCAGGCGAAGACAAACTAGAGTATACAATCCTAAAGCACCTATGAAACAACGTCCAGGAACTAATTTTGAGACTAATTAATGTGAGCTGGAAGACCAAACAACTCCCAAACAAATGGAAATCATCTATTGTTATCCCAATACCAAAACCTGGTATAAGACCCATCAGACAGTAAGTCATGTACGCCGATCTCCTTCACGTTAGATTTATGTAAAATTATGGAAACCATGGTCAAAAATAGACTTGAATACCACTTGGAAAGCAACAACCTACTAAACAAAACACAAAACGGTTTTTGAAAAAAAAGAAGCACTTTAGACCACATAGCCAGACTTCAACAATCAACCAAAACGGGTAACGCCAAACACCGATATACATTAGGCATTTTCTTGGATATAGAAAAGGCATTTGACCTTGTATGGCAGGACGGGATTATCACCCAATTAAACAACCCAGAAATTAAGGGTAGGATACAACACTGGATAACAAATTTCCTTCATGACCGAAACTTCCAAGTTCGTATTGGAAACACCATATTTACGGACCACCAGCTAGATAACGGTACTCCGCAGGGCAGCGTGGTCAGTCCAACGCTTTTTAATATCCTTATTAACGGGCTGGTGAACGAAATTGAAGTCAAGCACCCCGAAATGGAACAATCTCTATTTGCTGACGATGCTGCCTTGTGGAAATCCGCTGGGTCCATTAAAAAACTAACAAATATAATGCAAAAAGTACTAGATACAATTAGCGGCTGGGCCGATAAATGGGGGTTCAAATTCTCGGCAGTCAAAAGAACGGGTGTTCTATTCTCAAATAAACAAAACATAGACGTCAAGCTCTCACTAGGAGGCCAGAAAATCGAGTTTAAGAATAGTGTTATATATGGGCATGATATTTGACCGAAAACTCTCTTGGAAAGACCACATTGGCCAATTAATTATTCGGTGTAACGAAGACCTTGAGGTGCGTATCCGGTACCAACTGGGGGCCAATAAACATAGCTTAATAACCAAATTATATCAAACCCTCATAAGATCCAAAATAGACTACGGTTTAATCGCCTACCAATCAGCTTGCAAGACCCAGTTAAAAAGAATAGACAGCATTCAGTATTCTGCTCTAAAAATAGCAAAAAAAATCTAAAAATTCAAAGAATTCTTTTATGTAGTCTACAAATAGAAACCAACGAAAACCCCTTACATTTAAGACGAGAAGAGCTGTCAATGAAATATGCAGGGAAAACAATAGCCAAGGGCGATAACCACCCATGTCACAAAATCTTTGGCCCGAAAAGTGAGTACGAATACCGGTACCTGAAAACAAAATGGGAAAATGACTCCGCGCCACTCGGCCACACAATAGAAAGATTATTCCAAGAACACGACATTTCTATCTCTTGTATCTCTGACACTGACAAGGTCAATAGACCATCATGACAACTAATCACACCTCACGTGGACACGAATATACATAGTTACATCACCAAACAGGACAACACAGAGCATTTAAGAGTCACTGCCCTCGAATACATCGATACACATTGCAAAAATCACCTAAAAATATATACAGACGGCTGTAGAAGTATAAGTGGAAATTGACCCTTATTGACCTACTTCCGCGAAGGCCGCTAGAGGTCAAGGCCGCTATAGTTCCGGCATAGTGACTGTTAGGGCATGTATTCCTTCGCGGTGATGCGGTCGCGGAAGGAAACCTCCGCGGACAGAAAATAGTCCGGCGGTGCTGCGATCGCTTCCGGTTCCGGGAACAAGCCTCCGCGAAGAGAAAGTAGTCCCGAGACTTCAAATACGCGGGGAGAATGCCCGGCAATCTCCGGCCCATTTGCGTACACTTCGCCATCCATAAGATGGCTTGCGAATCGTGAGTCTCCATTATTGCGGAGCGATATCCGGTATATTACGGGATTCTGTTCGGCCTTCATCCGGCTGAGAACAGACTCGAGAAATCTGATAAATTACAGGTTTTCAAACCACTTGGGAAACAGATATAGGCTAGGCTTACAAAATATATAGGTATAAATAACTTTCGTATCACCCAAGAGGTGTGGTAGATCTGTAATTTTCAACAAGTAGGGCATCACATGATTCGAAAATGGCGAGTTACGTTGGGGTTGCGTCGGTAGACTTTAGCCGATTGGCTGACGAAGTCACGTGGTATTGATTTCTGGAAATTCCCTCTCGCACTTGCCGAAAGTAGGCTGTAAATGGATACACACGATCCCAGGGTCAGTCTTACCGCGTATAGATGACCGAAATGGTTACAGGTTGTCTCCGGCCCTCTCCGGGACAATATATAGCCTTTATCTGCCCTTTCGAAGCATGCATGGAATGCACAGGGTCCCCGACAATATTACCATCAATTTGCCCATGTTAAATGGCCAGTGGGGAACCCTCAGTGTCTCCACATAGTGGGTCAGTCCGTATTGGCACGAAAAAAATACATGAATCCATGGGAAATAAGACTTATAGTAATAAAGATAACCTATAGGTGTTGGACGATGTTATTATGACCAGTCTAGCATCCGTGCGACTCCAGGGTCGATCGTTTATTGTCCAGTATATCTCCGCAAAAAATAAACATACACAATGGTGGCGCTTGCTGTGGGGATTCCCTTTTGACATCACGACATCGATCGTTCTGCCCTCTAGAGGCAAGGAAGACAACTCTTGACTGGGCGAACCCTCTGTGGCGAAATTCCGGGTCATCTCCCCTAATTCGAACATTTGCATCTATACGGGAAATGCCTGTATGGGGTATAGAGGTGCTCTTTTTTTTGCATTTTACAATGGGTTGTGGTCTTGTTTTCTTCGTCACGAGCTGTAGAACACGATGGGTGGAGTCTAGAAACTAAGCGGTGAATTTTTTTCGAAAAGTTCGGGGAGGTCTGGAGAGGCCCATACTGGCTCAGTGAACAGTGTTGAACCTAATGAGAAACCCACACATGCTCATTGCGGTACGGGTTGTGGGATCTTGTTTTTCACGTCTCACCACGTAGAACACGATGGTTCTTGAAGCTAAGCGGGGCATTTTTTTCAAAAAGTCACTTTGCGCATGCGTAGTGGGTAAATAGCGCTGGGTGGACGTTTTGGGGTCTAGGTGAGCCCCTAGTGGTCCGATTGGGTCGCACGAGGTCTTACTGTGAGGCTCTCGTGGAGGAGCAGCCGACTGGACTAATGTATCGTCCTTTTTCTTTATTCTGCGCATGCGCAGCCTGGCCATAGTATAGAAAGCAGGCATTTTGGGGGTTCTTTGGGGGTAAAGACGGACCATCCGTGGTCAAAATGGACCGTGTGGGGTATCAGTGTGAAGCTCTAGTGGGGTAGAGTCAGAATGGTGTGTTTTTTATTGCAAGTCGCGCCAATCTGCGCATGGGCAGTTGGGTTTAGTAAGTAAAGTGGTCATTTTGGGGGTGCGTGGGGGTGTTTTGGGGGTAAAGAGGGACCATCCTTAGTTCGAATGCGTCGTGTGGGGTGTCATCTTGTAGCTCTCGGTGTGTAGACCTCGATTTGAGGTTTGTCCACGTCATCTGTGACGTCATCAGTAGGAGTAGTAGCCAAAGTGGGCATTCTGGTGGTGTGAATGAAGGTATTTGGGGTGGAGAGGGACCACTATTGGTCCGAATGCGTCGTGGGAGGTGTCAAAGTGAAGCTCTCGGGGTGTAGACCCCGATTTGAGGGATGTTCACGTCATCTGTGGCATCATCAGTAGTAGTAGTAGCCAGATTGGGTATTCTGGGGTGTGAAGGAAGGTATTTGGGGTAGAGAGGGGCCACTATTGGCCCAAGTGGACAGTGTGGGGTGTCAAAGTAAAGCTCTCGTGGTGTAGACCCCGATTTGCGGGGTGTTAACGGAGTGATAGCCAAAGTGGGTATTCTGGTGGTGTGAAGGAAGGTGTTTGGGGTAGAGAGGGACCATTCTTGGTCCGAATGCGTCGTGGGAGGTGTCAAAGTGAAGCTTTCATGGTGTAAACGACTTGAGGGATGTCCATGTCATCTATGACGTCATCAGCAGGAGTAGTAGACAAAGTGAGAATTTTGGAGTTGTGAAGGAAGGTGTTTGGGGTAGAGAGGGACCACTATTGGTCCAAGTGGACAGTGTGGGGTGTCAAAGTGAAGCTCTCGTGGTGTAGACCACGATTTGGGGATGTTCACGTAATCTGTGACGTCATCAGTAGGAGTAGTAGCCAAAGTGGGCGTTTTCGGAGTGTGAAGGAAGGTGTTTGGGGTAGATATGGTCCATCCGTGGTCCGAATGCATCGTGTGAGGTGTCAAAGTGAAGTTTTCTTGGTCATACAGACTCACGCGCGCACACACACACACGCCACCACCACCATTGCAAATGGCCAAATGCTACCAGGCGAGATATGTATATGAAGGGGGTGGCGATATATCCATCACAGAGTCTCTAATATAGGGATTATCCATTGCTAGGAGATCGTCAATATAGCTGTCTGTTCAGGCCACCCTGTGCCCTATGTCATGGCCAAGATATTTTGGCTAGCTACAAAATCCCACATTGAATTCCAGTTATCCGTGGCATACCCAGGTATTCTCACATGACATTCGTGTACCCCCGTAAATTGGATGCACTGCTTCATCTGAATCCTTTGCTGTTTCGGTTGTATACAGTCAAGAGGAGACTCAGGCCACCATGTGCCCTATGCCATGATCTAGGAGCATGGGCTAGCTACAGAAATCAGCATTGGATTTTAAATATTATCTTTAGCATGGCCTGCAATTTTTTCCCCCAAAATACCGGTACCCCATAATTTGAGTCATTTTTCCGACTTACATCCTTCCTGTTCTGTTACTGTATACCCAAATATCTATTCAGACCACCTTGCGCCCTATGTCATGGCCTATATATATTGGCTAGCTACAAAATCCCGCATTGAATTTCAGTTATTATCCGTAGCATAGCCAGCAATTCTCACATGACATTAGACGTCTTTTGTTTTATCTGGAATTTGATATGTTGGAAAACATTATCTTACCTTGTAAAGATACTAAGTTAGATTGTGTCCACTGGTACATGAAAAAGGAGAACGTTTACAAATGTTTATAATCACCCGTTTATCTAAATATCAACAGTTAATATTTCAAGACGTAATATGTCAGAATGTTCAGCTTGCGGGGAGAGTATTTCAAACTATTGACAAAGAGAAATTGCATCTAGGGATTTAAATGTGTCCACCGTGGAGTTACACTAATACATTTAAACCCTAATGGCATTTTATCCTTCTTCCAATCACGTGATGATTAGTGCATTCATTCGTCTACATGCCAGGTTATCAGTTATCCTGAAATCTAGCTGCATCGCTTATGTAACACGACGCTAATTTTCAACGTACAGAAATGTGGCACAAGGCGTAAAGTCCCATATACAACCCGATACGCCAATTTAAAGCTTGCTCTGCCAGGTCCAGGATCCTCGCGTTGGCAATTAAATTGATGTGTTACATGAGGAGGCGACAGGGCAACTGAATTGTATTACGATCCCCACCTGCCCTTTGATTGTCATGGGATGATAGAAGTGGGAAGAAACGTCATCAGGTTTCAGGTATAATCTTTTCATGCTGCCGCGCTTCAGCCAGTCTGGCGCCATGATTCGGTGTAGACATATGGATTGGTCCTTGAACCACAGGCCCGCAAAACAAGAGTTTTGGGGGTTGTGGGCGGTGATATTAGGGTGAAGTGTCAAAATATGGGGTCTCTATAAGCATGGGGTTATTTCCGGCGGCGCGGCGCCGCCGGATATCTGAATTCGGTAAACATGGGAGCGGCCATCTTGATATTGGACGAGTAACAGGTGTTTTCTCGAGCCATACTTCAAAGGCGTGCCATGGAGTGATCCAACTAGTTTCATATCGTAAAACGACAGGATTGTATCACCCGTTCGTGGTTAACACATTAATATTAATTCTGTTATAATGAATTCATCGAATAAATGTCCTTTAGTACTATTTTATTATGACTGAGAGACCAAATCGGTGACCATACATGATCAAGTTATTCACCTGTACGTCTGCAGCAAAATGTTTGAGATTGAACTGCGAGTTACTAAAAACTCGAAACAGTAAAACACGCGGAGCGGATTGATGTGTAGAGAAAGTCGATCTAGGCTTAATTTACAATGACACACATCAATAAAGAAATAGTGGCTTGATGATGGGTCCCATATAATGCCACACGCGAACTCTTACATCAGGCTATATGAAGTGACTTAATATGTCAACCAGAGAACATTACTTTCAAAGTCCTAGTTGGACATGCAGTTCATGTGCACATTTTGCCAGCAAGCACTTAACTTCCGGCTAACCCCACACTTTCCAGATGGGTCACTGCGCGAACTACATTAGTCAAACCTTTAATGAAAACAAACAAATCGACGTTTTTTTTTAACCATAATTGTGCATCGTTACCTGTATTCACCAGTTGCACACGTAATCGGCTTGTAATACGCAGATTATAAGCTACAAACGTTTCCGCCGGCATTGATGCATCTGCATCAATAAGTTTTCTTTTATATAGAATGGAGTGTCGAAATATGGGTCTCTATAAGCATGGGGTTATATATAGAGACCCCATATTTCGACACTTCACCCGAATACCACCGCCCACACCCCCCAAAACTCTGTTCTGTGGGCCTGTGGTTAAAACGGAGACGATTGCAAGTGAAATAGTTCAAATGCGGTCGTCATATCATAAGGCTATTAAATATTCATGACCTGGGCGCTCTGAACACAAAATTCAATTGAAATCAATAAGATCCTACATAGCGACATATATTGTCGGGCATTTATAATATATTAATCTATAAAGATTGGTCCACAGGACGATTGTTATTTTGTGATCACCTGCATCATTTTTTCCACGATGGATTTGCTGGAACTGACATACTTAATTCGCCAATGAATTACCTCATTTCAGCCTTTGTTTTGTCATGCTTATTAAGTTCTGCTTACTGACGAACATTGTTGTTTTGTTCTGTTTTTTAGGTGTATCTCAGTTTATGTTGAATTGGTAGATGTCGAGATACGCACAGTCTAATCGCGCGTTTCTTAACTGTACATGGTTAAGCAATAAAACTGTTGATAGGATCTGGTGGTGCTTAACTTTTGCGTAGGTGTTTGTATAAAATAATCTATTTTTTTATATCAAAAATAGACAATTTTGAATATCAAAAAACAACTTTTAATATATAAAAAGAGAACTTTTGATATAATAAATACTAAAGCAACACAAAGTTATTTTTGATAAATGAATATATAACAAAACAGCTTACCATAGGCATTGTACACAACGAGCAGTACACAACACAGCGAGAGAAGGGTTACAAAAAGCACTACAGTGACCCCGAGATTCAGGTAAATCTCAATGCTATATAGTCTTGGTTTGAATACAGTAGCCGCATGCATAAGAAGGGAAAACACAAAACTAAAATGTTCTGCTTTATTGACCAACATTGAAGCAGAAATGAATAGCATTAATACAACATGGTCAAGACCCAATTAATGACATGTATACCCTTACTTAATATATGTGGGACACACTCTCAAATATAGGAACAGAGACGCAAGTAAAACATTATGTTAAAAACCATATATCTAAAATGGCAGTTTTGGAGTTGCCTCCTTCGAATACAGATTCGGATAACAGTTGACTGAACAATTTTTAGTCGCAGTTACATTTAGGTCTTCAAGCAAATCAGGACATAAGCTGGTTTTACAGTGAAGGTCTAAATCAGCAGCTGAACAGAAGCAGATTAAGAGGTTATAAGGTGATGTTTATAATACTATCAGTGGCAATTAAATCACAGCTGGCTTCACAGCTTGCTTCCAAATTAAAAAAATGTTCATGTATTATTAGCACTCCAACTTCAAAATGGCCTCTGTATACAAAATATTGTGACAATATGCACTATAAGTCCTTGCACGGGGACAAGTTTTGTGGGTCACACACACAGCAAAAGCAACTTAACATCCTTCATTTTCCTGTCCAGGTCTGAAGGGATCAGAGCAGAGAATGCTTCATGATTTATTTAACAGTGAATATTGAGCCCATCAAATCTCTTTAAAGCTTTTCATTTAAATCTATATATAATCAAATCGAATACACTCTTGGAATAAAACTTGGTTTGTTTCTCTATCTGCTAAACAGGTTGAACCAAAATAAAGAACCAAATCTCATGAAGAACGCAATACAAAGCTAAAATTGGTTCCACATAGAGGTCTGTATAGCCTCTGGAGGATGATCATTAACTCTAACTGGCCTGCTATGCTGGAGCATTACACTACATTGCAGACCATATTCATATCCTACATGCCTTAGCTAGTATATGGCCAAATACTAGTTAAGGCAATAAGCTTATATAAGCCATTGTTTGCAGGATATACATGACAATATTCTCACTCAAGCCTGGAAGAGAGATGAGAACTTTTCCTCAACATATCCAGTTTAGATTGGAAAGTTTATGAGGACACCTCCCATCATGCAGCACAGGATACAGTACAGGTTAGAAATAACTTAACATTGAACATGAATCTCTTGCATGCCTGTGTGTTTTTTTCGCCCTCAATAAGTGACTGAAGGTTGGGTCAATCAACATGGCAGATGGGGAGATAACCATGTTTTGAGGTTGGAAATGCGCCTATTATGCCATGCTGTAAGTCCAAGCTTGCCTATGTATGTTGACCCCGCTTTCCCGATACACAGTTATGCCAGGTCAGATAGGATTAAATGTGGACATTTCACCTAATATTAGAAATCTGCTTTAACGATTTGTGAGAAATCTGAACCTAAAACAGCTTCATAAGCCAGGTCTCTTTCGAAGACTTACTAGTCTTGCTAGTACAAATCTACATGGAACAGTTTGAAAATATCTCTGCTAGCACCTGCATTTTTCCTTGACTGGCAATTTCAATCATTGCGATGACTGAAATAATGTTGAAAGCGACGTTAAATCCTATTCACTCACTCACTCACTCACTCCTTCAAGTGTCCTCACCCTAATATTTGCATAATATGCTTTAAAAGGGTGTAAGAATACATGTAAGTCACTGAAATGTTACCAGTGTATTTTACTGAGTTGTCTACCATAGTGACTTATTTATCTATGTCTAACATGAATTGACTCCCAACGGTGATAATCGGTGATAACTGGACAACTTTCGAGTTGTCAAAATTACCATAGATGTAAGCTTAATGGTCCTTTCTTGGAATAGTAACAACATTTCATCCATATTTATCATAACTACACAAGTTATCGATAGTTAAACATGAAGCTGCGCTATCGAAACCCCTCGGCTCTGAACCCCAGCTATTCTAATGTAAGGGTGTCTCTACCAATTGATTGGCTTGTGGGAAGAAATATTTACCCCTGGTATTGTAAGTGTACTTTCTTTGAAAAAAAAAAGTTTTCCAGTCATCCAATCAATAAATAAATGTGATAGTATACTAACATGATATAGAAATAATATGCAAACTTAACATAGGAATTAGTGGATTTTGTTAGACAAGGGGCATAACTCTGCAAATACTTTCTGACACGACTCATTTTCGATAGGCATCTAGTGTCATTTTCAAAACAGATTTGCAGGCATTCTTCGCATTGTGTAAGAGAATAAATCAATAAATCAGTCATCCAATCAATAAATAAATGTGATAGTATACAAACATGATATAGAAATTATATGCAAACTTAACATAGGAATTAGTGGATTTTATTAGACAAGGGGCATAACTCTGCAAAATACTTTCTGACACGACTCATTTTCGATAGGCATCTAGTTCAGGTCAAGAGAAACAACTGTATCACATTAGGATGTTGTATATGGAACGATTCTGAAATTATCACAATAACAAATCATAAATGGATTTTTATTTGTAAAAAGGGGCACAACTCTGCAAAATATTGTCCGAGATGACTCATTTTCGATAGGCTTCTGATTTACGTGAAGATAAATAGATGTAACAAGTTTGGTTGCCATGCATGAAACGGTTCTGTAGATATCGCGGTAACGGATGTACGGACGGACGGACAGCCGTACATGATGACGACAATACCCCTAGGCCAAAGTTGGCCGAGGGGTAAAAACCCCGCTTCATGTTAAAGAGATAGGGGAGAGACCATGTGAACGACCCAGATCAATGGACCGGTCACTGCTATCAGAGCAGGATAGTATGGTCTAAGGATTAACTTGTATTATAGTGCGAAGCGGGATAATGCATACATCTTTTTACATTCACAAAATGACACATACACAGGTCTCAATTCAGTTCAATGGATCCACACAGGTGATGATAGTCTCGATTTCAGTTCAATGGATCCGTTATTATTTCCCATTGTCCCTTTTCTGGAACCATTCATCAAAACCCCCAACGTAATGGCGAGCTCTGGAAAATAAAGAAAAACTATATCACCATGTTATTCATGCAGCAAACACAAAAATTTTAAAAGGAAAAGAAGCAATCTGAATAACTGGGCCTGTTTCCCTATTGTGCAAGAAGTTCATCATAAAGCACTTGAGCTTGAAGACTTTCGGCAATAAAATGAAATAATTTGGCTGTGATGTTGATCTGATACAAGTCTGGTTTCACATCTACACATGATATCATTGTAAAAATGATATGAAATATTTCTATTGCATGCATCATTTTACAAAACAATAACATTGATGAGAACCTTGGGGCCCAAATTAAAATCCTGGTCCACACCCTGAATATGTACATTTCCCATCACATAGAGAATGCAGTATCAACTGCTTCCAAAAATGTGTAGAAAAGATCAATTTGTAGAAGAGAGTTACGAGCGCTGGATCTGGATATTACCACAAACATATGTAAACCTCACTGATCACAACTTAAAGAAAGTTACACATCACAATACAACAATCTGTTTTAATGAATGTGTAATTAAGTACTGTAAATTCCACTTTCTGATCAGAAATGAAAAATCGGTATTGCATTTAGTCTGTCACAAAGCTGCACGGGACAGGAAGAAGAACCAGGAGGTCAAAGCAGGCCAATGCACATCTACTTTATACATATTATCATAAACTGAATAGGTTTCAAATTCCTAGCACCGTAGAAGCGAGATATATACTGCACTGTAAATGTGTGGTCAGGATAACTTTTAAGGGGTGACATGAAGACAGACGAGGGTAAAAACAGATATACCAAGGTAGTAAAGGTAAAAGCTGACCAAAGCACTTCTACTTCAAGTATATACACCTACAGACTATCAGGTACAAGAATCACGAATTCTTAGTACTATTGGGGTAATGGCCTCGACAAACATACGGACAGACTGACCAACAGCAATTGCTACATAACATGTATATGCCCCGCTATAATAATGAAATATTAAATTGCATAGAAGTTATTACATACAACAAAAAAGTAGGGCAAATTATTGGCTATTTGTTTGAAGAAATTTACTTCATTCAATGGCTGTGGTTTTAGTGTATGCCTGAGAAGAAAAATCACCACTATACGCCCAAGAAAAATTCTCTAAATGAGAGCCTTGGTCACAGGCATTTATATCAGTTTTCTGTTTAAGGCCATTCAGTTCAAGTCAATTTTTTTATGCTGAACTTTCATAAGGATGACGACATTGACATATTATGTACATGATCATCATTCTGTAAAATCCTAGTCAAGATGAACAAATGCCTTGTGGTCTGTTCCATGACTTTCAAAGGGGGGGGAAAAAATATGAAACCACCATGACAAATCTTCTTGTGGACAGCAGCGACTTACTTAATAAATCCAAGCTCATGAGCTAGAGAGACGGCGTGCTTGCTGCGTATACCAAAGTTGCAGTTAAATACGATATTTTGATCCTCTTCTCCAGGCTTATCCACGCCAAACTCTTTCTTAAATTCATCTGGCACCATTTCTAATGCAACAATGAATCGACTCACTGGTCCCAAGAGGAATCATGAAATAAACAGAAAAATCTGTGAAATATTTTATCACATTATCAACATGCCTTGATAGTCAGTGGTCAGTAAGACTCCAGAGCGGCTTTTCTAGAGACTAAGCTGCAATACAAAAATACCAGTAGAACACCCTGCAAACTTTTGCATTTGCATTGCAAATTCACTGTCACCAATGACCATGGTAGCCAGGACTGTATCACAAACTACTCTCTTCCAAAATGCCCAGACAAAACATCTTGCCACTGTTCCCCATGTTTGTTTTTTTTTCTGTGTACAACAAGCATGTAGCAAGGGTATACATTACACATGTATTTGTCCATATCTTTCCATGCAAGGTGTGTACTTCCGTGAAGCTTGAAGACTTGTCAAATTGCTGAGTGATATCAGTAGAATATTGTCAATTTATCTGCTGCAGTTCCATAATAATTCGTTTGGTTACTGAATATATCAGCCTAAATACATAAGAGCTAGCTCGGACAGGAGTTCAGCGGTGTACGAAGCAAATGCGAAGTGATATGGCCAAATGAGGGAGCTAAGCGACCCAGTGGAGGAGA
Organism: Hanleya hanleyi; assembly: GCA_036873755.1. Lineage (NCBI taxonomy): Eukaryota > Metazoa > Mollusca > Polyplacophora > Lepidopleurida > Hanleyidae > Hanleya > Hanleya hanleyi. Next base: position 123,155 of record JAVTVY010043340.1, on the reverse strand, counting down.
TGCAACACTGTAAGCGATTTTGTAATAATTAATGACTATAAAGTAGTGGTCATAGAATGTATCTGAATACAACAGTATGGTCAACTTATTAACACATCTTACCACATATAAAGGCTGTTTAAGTTTTTTTTGTTCTTTCTTGTTCATTTTTATTTCTCATTTATTTTTTTAAAGATTATATTTTACCAATAAGTGGTGTGGTATTGGCCATGCCTGTAACTGCCATACTTGTTCCTGTGGCCCTTGGAGTTGGTGAGTAATCTTGAGTTGTGGGGAGAGGGAAAATATCTTCAGTGTAACTCATTCATGTCACAAATCCCAGTAATAATAATTTCATGACTTTTCACACGTTTTCTCTTATACATGGAAACCTTGTAAAAATTTAATGGCTAAGTGTGGCTAAGTCGAGTTTAATTGAAGGACTGCCTTGAGAAGATGATATCTCAATTTCAAAGGGAGAGACGGCCCACAAAAGGAGAATTCTTAGGCACCCAGCACCAATGACAGTCATTAAAGAAATGCAAAAACAAAGTTTGTACATGTGTTCTGGGGGTAGAGGAAGGGAAGAGAGGGCCTCTAGACCATAAGCTCAAAGCCTGCTCACCTGGAGTTGATGCACCTGCGGAGGATATTCTAAAATTGAAACTTACTTTTTGTATCCAACCTTGTGAGCAATCTCCAGTGCCGCACTGCTTTTGATTGGTCCAAGACCATAGAATACTATATTTGTATCGTGAATCTCGGGTTTGGCCACCTTATAGTGTTCCGTGAAGCGAGCGTCCTCCATTTTCATGGCTTCTTTTACATCGCCCACTGCAGCAGGAATTGGGCAAAGTACAAGTATTGTCCATTGTCACAACCATGATTAAAACAGGTAATTAATACATGTTGGGCAAGTACATGTACATGTGTATCAAGGTACTATAATAACAATATTCCCAAGGAGCATAATAAAGCCAGGAATGGTGAGCATAGGTTATTGTCTCCCCTTGTATACAAAACATTGTGACGCTATAGTGGTCCATATTATTCATCGCTTGGTAACGTATGATAATTTTGAAAAGAAAATTAACAGACCACTTAGTATCAAGACACTAACATCCAACATTCTGTAAACGAAGGGAGACAACTGACAATGGTTTTCTCTCTGCAGATTTTTCCATGTTGACATGCAATCTATCCTAAATTAAAAGTTGGATAAGAGAAGAGAAAAAGAAATTTGCATACCACCTTTAAGGAGCTAATTCATTGATTTTAGAACTATGCAATATATAACACTTGATGGCAAAATGGTCAAATCAGTGAAGAAATTATTATCGATGGCACTACCTTTGATGCACTTCTATTTCATCAACTGCCAGAAACTGCCATCAGAGAATATGGCACATACTATGACCGTAAACCCATGATATCTGTACAGTAAGTGGGCTTATCTCATTCTGGTTTGTGGGGTGGGGGTGAGGTTATTAGAAATGTTAGGTGCTTATCTTCAGGCTCGGTGCTTATGAGCATAACCTTCGACAACAGCCACTTTTTTGATAGATTCATCCAATGTACAGAGTTCTACTTCAAGTCGCAGGCATTATGGCACTCTATTTGATGTCACATCAGACAATGTCAGCAGATGCCTTTTCTATTTTGTTGCAAAGGCAGTTGTCACAAATCTGACATCCAAGGCAGTCACATAGAAAAGTGATTGAATTTGTCATAACTTACTTTTCCCACCAACTTGACAGCTATCTCAGGTGTTATTCAATGTATTGTGACGTAGCTTTTTAAATAAGGGGAGACTACTGGAGCTGGTGAGTACATGTATTATCACTCTTTAGTCTTGGACCATCCACAACTTCACAAGGATGTTTGTCGTAATGAATTTGAAAACAGAGCTTTGGATAGGTAGCTAGGTAGGTTCCAATTTTTTGTTTCTCAAAAATTCTTGAAATATCACTTCTTTAGCATAAGATTTCACAAAATTCTGTTAAAAATTGCCGACCCAAACTGTTTTAAATCATGGATTGCTGAAATACATGGGTAGGTACATGTAGGGTTACAGGAAACAAACTCTTGTAAATGACCTTATCAAACTAGGGTAACACTAAAACCAGATAAGGCCGCACAAATTTTATTTTTTGTTTCATGGATTGATTTTAAGGCAATAACAAAAATAAAACTAGACATTTGAAGTGCGCTCCCTTCTTTCTGAGGGTAGGTGAGTTTCTGCTCGTCTGGTCCAGTTTTATTTTTATTTTTATTATGGTCCCCAATCTTGAAAAAATTAAATTCACCCTTGAAAAAAAAAAGGTGTGGCCTAGGAGTTTAATACACTCTTGCAGACAGAAGACCACCACACCCTACATGTACACAAACTTAACCTGGACTTACAGGGAATATTCACAGCTCCTGGTATCATGCCAGTCTCTTGGATCTCTTTCTGTTCTCTGACATCAAAGAGTTGTATATCACCACTGTCTAATAAGGCTACAAGGTCCTCGTATGTCAGGTCTGTCCATTTGTCATAGTGGCTTGTGGAATAACCTGATAAAAAAAGAATATATTCAACAAGGTAAACAGCAGTGCAGAATGAATGAGTCCAAACATAGTCTTAGTGCTACAAGGACCTCGGAGCACATCTGGAAGTGAGGGGGCGGAACTCTATTTCACCCATGTTAATGCTGGACTGATGCCATCTAAGATATAGCCCCCCCCCCCCCTCTTCCCCAGCCCCCCCCCTCCCCCCAACCAGCCCTGTGCTATAGTGTGTGTCAAATTTCTAGGGCGAAGTTATGTTGCTGGATAGAGGCTGAGTTCATGGAATGGAGCTTAGTGGTCCTGGACTGTACATGTATAAACTGAATAAGTATGACGGAGTGACGGAATGAATGACATGAAAATTTCGTTAGGTGAGATTTCACAGCTGTGAGAAAAGTAATACACCAGTATCGCTGAAAATCAATGTCCTTAGTCAGCAGTCATTTGTTTTTAACCCTCACACCATCCCACTTTTTTAGTCATTTAGAATTCCCACACCATCAATTTGCTCAGAAGTGTGGAAAACAGCTGAGCACTCGCTAACATAATTAAGCCTTCATATGTTATAACATGTAGAAGTGTGATATCACACTCCTCAAAATCATTTTTCGAATCTTATAAGTCAACCTCACTATTAGGGGTCGCTTTTTGCTGGAAAATGGTCGCTCCGACCACAGTCGCTGAAAGTGTGTTCCATAATACATTGAAAAATTCTTTCACGGGTCCTCTTCCGGTTCCATTGGAACATATCCTATATTCCTTATGAATGTCAGTCAGGAGTCATTTGCATTGTTGGGACATTGGCATGATCTCCACAGAGATGCCCTCGTTATGTTCTGAATTCTAGGGTTTCGTGTGCTAACCAATGATCGATCGTATGGCTGAGCCCGGTCTCAGAGCCTAGTATAGGAAGGACAGGACCGGATGCTTTCGAGATTGTTGTCGTTCACAGCACTCCTGCTGTTTACAAAAACGAAAGACTGAACCAGTCAGCGCAAGATCAAAATACAATTTTTGAAACACAGTCTATATTAGGGGGGCTAATGAGAAGGGGTGAGTGGAAAAGGGAGGGGTGCTTGGAGGAGGGGATGACGCAAGCAGTGACATAACTGTCTTGACAGCAGCCACTGAGGGTCCAGTTTTCAACACTGGCAAAAGTTCCGTGAAAGCTCTTCTACATGCTGGGAATCGAGCTGCTGATATATAATAACCGATAAAAGTTGTGCTGCACCTAGCTGTTGAATTGATTTCTGTTGTGGCACTGGCACGGTTACGCGATATCGATGATCAACAACAACAACGCTGAATCCGGAGCGAGTTAGTGAGTGGAACACTGCAGGAAGAGTTCTGTGACATTGACTAAAGTCTCTCGTCAGAATTTTGTTTAATCCTAGTCTTGATGTTTGTATTGTTAATCTTCGACACGCCATCCTGAACAGCTGAAAGACAGTCCGTTTTTCTTCTCGTAGAAACTTGCCCGACACGCTGCCGGATGCTACACCGCGACCTGGCGACCTTAACCTGCAGATTCACAAGGCCCCTGTGAGAATCGGTGTTGCCTCCCCTTGTTGTGGTACGTGTCATCAGGCATGTCAGCGAGATTGATTGATAACAATTTTACATCAGTGGCAAATGAAGAACAAACAAGAGTTAAACGATTGCTGATATTTCGTTACATTTCCAATTCAATTAAAAATACCAATTGTTGTTGTTGGTTCGGAAATCGCTCCTTTCATCTAGGAGCACCCTCTTACAGAGGTGTTTAGAAGCTTGCAGTAACCCCGCCGCTTACTAGGGTGGTCAAGACAGGGTCAGTAGCAGTTACTTCGTTGTCATTATGCCGTTTTAGAGGTTTGGAAAAATCAAGGATTTAACTTGAAATGATGATTTAGTAATTACATTCAAGAAATACAATATAATTTGCCAGTCTCGCCATATTGCATATCATAAACTTAAGATAGGTCCTCTCAATAATAGTTGTATTTTCCTGGCTCCACACTTCTCATCCATATAATAATAATAAGAGTGGTACAACGGTGGACTCGTACAGCTGCATTCTATCATTGTCAGAGTTTTTTAACCTCATAAAATAGGTGTAACATGGTATATCTGACAGTAGGAGCCATAAAATCTGATGCCATGAGAATGATTATCAGCTGCAGAATACAGTCTGGCAAATCTATACTAACATTTTTGTTTAACCCATGTAATGCCTTGTTAGGCAGCTGAGCGTTGTGTTAATAAAACTACGAAACCTACTGAATATGACACATAAATACTTAAAGGTATTCACAACTTAAATGATTTCGTTCATCTAACAAATTAAAGTACGTCCCGGGGAAGTTTGTTACTACCAAGTTACATAAACTTAGTCTTAGATATATATTTAAATTTAATTTTCACAAATCACAATAACAACAGTACACCTCAAGAATGTTGGAAACCTGACTCTGACAACAGGACAGTGTCATCTGCATAAATAATCAGAAATAATCTCGTAGGACTTAGGTCAAGGTTTTCATTCTGAATTTCCACGCCAAAATAAAATAAATCGTTAGTAGTAGTATAAGCGTATTACAGACCCCCTTTTGACGAGTGCGCAGGTGTTTCTGCGCAGATGACGTCACTTCCGGGGGAGGATTGAGGAGGGGGATTCCCCAGTGGGAGTTTCCCCATGACGATCACGTGATCAAGGCAGCGAGTTCTGGGTTGTACAGTTCTGCCATACGGAGGATGGGTACTAGTATTTCGCTGCCGTCCTAGTAATAAACATAATCTATAGGTGTTGTGGCGGCCATGTTGTAATACAAGATGGCGGTGTACTCGGCATTGGCGGCCATGTTGTAATACAAGATGGCGGTGTGGTTCGGGGATGTTCGGGCGTGTTCGGGCATGTTCGGGTTGTCGGCCATGTTGTAAAGCAAGATGGCGGCTGTCGGCCATGTTGTAAAGCAAGATGGCGGCTGTCGGCCATGTTGTAAAGCAAGATGGCGGCGTGGTTCGGGCATGTTCGGGCATGTTCGGGCATGTTCGTGAAGGGTCGGCCATGTTGTAAAGCAAGATGGCGGCTGTCGGCCATGTTGTAAAGCAAGATGTCGGCTGTCGGTCATGTTGTAAAGCAAGATGGCGGGGGTGGTTCGGGAATGTTCGGGAATGGGTGAAAAAGGTATAAAATTAGGTGATTTTTAGTGAATGGATTATAATCATTGGACTACTTTGGGGAGCTCTCTGACTGACCTGACCTCACCTGACCAGCCTGCCTGCTTCACCTCTAGCCTGCCAGCCATTATCATTGACCAGTATCACAGAGTAACACCAATCAACGTCGTACACGTATGTAATATACATTAATTTTTAATAATATCTATGCTAGGAAATGTCCCCCTGCATCAGCTGTTTTTATGTCAACAAACACCTCTATTTTTAGATTGCTACAATGTAGCTCATTTCAGCGGGTGATTTCATTCGTGCGATTGCGTGGAAGTGCACTGTCGGTTTTGCACCATTTATCAATGCAAATTTCACGTATTTTCTCAAGCAGCTTATGAAATATAAAGCTCGAGTTACAACCTACCAGAACTATAGAATTTAGTGCTGACGTAGCAACATTGTGGGCGCTGTAGTTTTCCAGATAGACATTTTTTCGGTTGTGGTACACGAAATCGATCATTCTAGCCTACCATGTTGTTGTTGTTGTTACGCACATTCGCAATATTTTAAGATACATTTTTCATTGAAAGCACAAATTAGTATATAGTAGGGAAAATTGTCTTACCTTCATTATAACCAGTTTAGTCCCATTCCTGACCATGTGAACACTACACCGGGGAAATTTCATTTTTATGCGTAGATGTCTGTAGTTTAGCAGACTTTTCTCGTGAAACTCAAACAGCCTAAACATGGATCAGCTGTTTTCATGTCAACAAACATCTCTATTTTTAGATTGCTACAATGTAGCGAGTCATTTCATTCGCGCGTTTGCACGGACGTGCACTGGTTTCAAGCAGCTTATGAAATATAAAAGCTCGAGTTACAACCTACCAGAACTATAGAATTTAGTGCTGACGCAGTCCGGGATATTTTTCCAGCAAGTTGATAAGGAACTCGGAATGGAACACCGTACATTTGTTCTACGTTACACATTCCCGCTACATCATGAAATAACCGCACAACATATGCCTACGATCTTACTATTCATAGAGTTTGTCGCTAGAGTTTGTCGCTCAAAATCACTCTTTGACTTTATCAACAAGTCTATACTGCCTTGCGCCTGGATCACGCCATGCCATACGAACACAACTGGCAGACGACATGATCCAACAATTCACTGAACAGACAAGATCTCTTTTACCCGTACGTCTCAACTTATCTCAAAATGTTCACAATACATTCTAGAATAATATGATGCACGAATTTAAGGTTTACATTACCTGTAAATAGATACAAACGGCAATTTATTATCACTATATACAGCCGGTTGGAACAGCGTAATTTAGCTAAAATGATGACGTCACACAATTGTCTATTAAAACATGCACCAGCAAGCGTGTTGCGAACACGGACTGGTGTTGAACCCACGAATATCTTACTATTCAGTTATCTCGGGCGTTTACCAGCCCTATTTATCAACTAGATGGAACATACTATATTTATCTTATAACAGTTTACAAATCTCCATATGCAATACAACTCTGATGAATCTATCAGTATTGTAAGTATATTTTAATTGTTTAAATATGCTATGTATATGTGGAATTTGATTACAGGCTTTCATTTCATAAATATAGTATTTTATAACTTTGAGTAGATAATCTAATTGTTTATTAATTTCGCCCACTAATCCCAATTTTACCTTCTCTGGAGTAAACTGTGTTTTTATTCCAGCATTTTTCAACCAATCTTTCACTTCTCTCCATACTGGTTTGTTACTCTATATTCTCGGAATAGATGAATTACCATTTCTGTAACTCCTTGCAAAAGGTACATGTTTTACTGACACTAGCATCTAAGTTAAGCGGAATTAGACACTTCACGCTTAAAACTAAATTGTTGAAACTTACTCGTAAAGGATAAGTGTGTCCACAGGGACAAAGGCCAATTTCTCTTGTAGGCAAAGGTAATCTCCCTGATTCGCACATTTCTATCTGTTTTGCGTGTATAGGGTGGTGGTCATTTGTTTATGCATTTTACTCTGGGCTGTGAGATTGTAAAATACGATGGGAAAAGCTATGAAATGTTTTTTAAGTACCGGGTAGGCTTGTATATAGATGCATATACACCCATAGACACTCATATACTGGGATATTAGCCCAATGTATGCATAAATCCATACGGGGTGGACATGTTGGAGTCTAGGTGCAGCACTAGTGGCGCGATTGGGTAGAGTGAGGTCTTATTTTAGAGCTCCCGAGGAAAATAAATAAATAATAATAAATAAAAAAAAAAATAAAAAAAATCAAAAAATCGGCGAGTAGTAGACAAAGGGGAAATTGGGAAGTACTCACCATGCCCCAGAATACTTCATATGCATATCACGGCCTTAAAGCTAGATGTTAGATGTAATCTACTTCACATTTTTGTAGTATAAAAAGCGCAAGTCCTATTCACCTTGACCCTCCAAAGAAAGTTGTGACCGATTCATTGTCAAAATCGGCTCTATTTTACAGGAGTATATACGATCAGGATGAGGCGACGTGACCGATCGAGATCTCCCTTGGCGCGTGAGAATGTGAGAGGCGAACACGACTTTCCTGAGGATCCAGCTGTGCCTCCCGCTGACGCCTTGCCCGAAGACCACCCCGTGAGTGATATCTATCGGCGCCATTGGAGCACCATCCGACGATGTTTCCACCGTCATCGCCCTATTCAAGACTTGTATAATTTCCGGCTACAGGACCTCACGTATCTTCCTAACTATGCCGAGAACATTTTCAGAGACCAAGTGACAGCGTTCAAAGTGAATATGACATTCGGCTATATTCTACGGCACAAAGAGACGGACCAGGTACGGTATTTTTACCCGAGCAATAATACCTATGTGTTTGACAAACCATTCACCATCATCAATCATGCGTCACTGGAGCCCCTCATCGACCAACTGACTACGTTGGACCCATTGGAATGGGCCCGGTTGCAACGCCCCAATACCAAGTGGACTGTGGAAATGGTCACCAACGTGACATTTTTCGTGACCAAAATGAGAGATCATCCGATCGGTGCCCCTGTACTACTACCCCCTTGGCTACTCAATCGAAAAGGACTGTATGCATTAACCGGAGGAAAACACGGACCCTACAAAGACCAGAAATGTCTGTTCCGGTGTTTGGCCATTCATTTGGACGAATGTCATCCCCAGAATTGTGATAGTAGGGCCAATATCTATTGGAGACATTATTTAGAGGAACAAGGCCTAGATCCGCGGCACTTCCGGGGAGTCCCCTTCAAGAATTTGGATGTCGTGGAGTCCCTGTTCAACGTCAATATCTTTGTGTACCGTTTACTACGGGAAGAGAAGGAGGATGAAGAGGAGGGTCATGACACATTTGTGGCTGAATTGGTGCATCGGTCTTCAGAACGGTATGCTTCCACCATGAAAGTCAACATCTTTGACGACGGCGGGGTGAATCATTTTTCCCTGATCTATGATATGAGTCTGTACGCGCAATCCTACAGTTGTGCCCAATGCCATCGGGTGTTTCACCGTTCCACCGACTTACATCGACATGAGAAGATTTGTGATCACACTGTCAAACGGAAATTTCCTGGCGGTGTGTACCATAACACGCCCACCATCTTCGAGGAACTGGCCGATGAAGGTCTCATCATACCGGAAGAGCATCGTTATTTTCCCTACCGGGCATGTTACGATTTCGAGGCGATGTTGGAACCGATGGACGCAGCCTCGGCGAAAACACAGTGGACACAGCGCCATATTCCCCTGAGTGTCAGTATTTCCAGCAATGTACCTGGCTATGACGCTGCACCCGTCTGTTTCGTGTCCACCGGCGACGCCCATGACTTGATAACCCGGATGATGGAGTACTTAGAGGAAGTGAGTGCGGCCAGTACAGAACTATTGGTGTCCCAGTTCCAGGACGTACTGGACCAACTCGACGACCGGATTCCTACACTGGGTGTAGCGTTCAGTGACGATGAAGAGTCCGAGATGGAGCATAGTGGGCAAATATTTGACAGAGAGGAAATGGCGCACAGTGGGCAAATATTTGACAGACAGGAAATGGAACACAGTGGGCTGCAACTGCAGGATGTGCCTTTACCTAAACCGTATGCAGAGAAATTGAAAATCCGCTTCCTGCAATACTTAGGCCAGTTACCGGTGCTCGGATTCAACTCGGGGCGATACGATCTCAACATGGTGAAGGAATTTCTCTACCCTTACTTGGCCCAGTCCGATACCATCAAGTCCGTCATCAAAAAGATCAACAACCACATGGCCCTCACCACCACATCACTCCATTTCCTGGATGTACGGAACTACTTAGCTCCTAATTACAGCTACGATCAGTGGGTGAAGGCCTATGACTGTGCACAAACGAAGGGGCGATTTCCATATACGTATATATCGACGCTCGACCGCTTGGAGGAAACCCAGTTGCCACCCCGGGACGCGTTCTTCGACGATCTCAAGCAAGTGGAATGTCCGGAAGACACGTACCGGGAACTACAGCAGGTATGGAATGACCAACACATGCAGACCTTGCGAGATTTCCTGATATGGTATAATAACCTAGATGTGGTTCCTTTCCTGGAAGCGGCCGAGAAAATGGTGCAACTGTTTCGTCGTGAGATGCGTGTGGATATCTTCAAGGAGTGTTTGAGTTTACCGGGTCTCGCGCTTCGCCATCTTTTTCAAGCGTGTCCTACGTACTTCTCGCTGATACAGCAAAAAGATGCGGACATGTATGATTGTTTAAAACAGAACATTGTGGGTGGACCGAGTCTTATTTTCCACCGCTACCACGAAAAGGAGGTGACTACTCTGCCCGGTGGAAAACCCGTTGGAAAGATCATCGGTTTCGATGCCAATGCCCTCTACCTGTGGTCTTTGGCCCAGCCCATGCCCAGTGGACATTATACACGTTGGTGGGCCGAAGGGCGGCATTTTACACCGCAACGCGCTTCTTACAAGCATCTGGCTGACCAATGGCTAGACTGGGAAGCCGATCGACGGGGAATTTATATACGCCATCAGACCAACGCCACAGAGAAGCGCATAGGAGATCGTCGACTCCCCGTCGATGGGTTTGCCCTGGTGGGTAGGACACCGACCGTATTTCAATTTTACGGTTGCTATTGGCACGGCCACGGATGCCATTTCAGCGCTGGACGCTTCAACGACCGACGTGGGAAATCAGCAGAAGAATTACGAGCAGAAGTGGTGCAGAATGGAGATTACGTCAAAGAGTTGGGGTACGATCTGATCGAACTATGGGAGTGTGAATTTCACACCATGTGCCAGACCCTCCCACACTTACGCGATTTCCTTAAAGCGCGCGAGTACCCGTTGAGTCGCCGACCACTCTTGACCCTGCCACAGCTTTTCGACGCCGTTCGTTCCGGGACCCTGTATGGATTTGTGGAATGCGACCTCCATGTTCCCGACCATCTCAAGCCCCTCTTCGCCCAGTGTCCGCCTATCTTCAAGAACACGCTGGTGGGTCGGGATGACATTGGAGAGACCATGGGCGCCTATGCTGAGGAACATGACGTATTGAAACAACCTCGTCGAATGTTGATTGGGAGTATGTGGGCAGAGAAAATCTTGCTGGGTACCCCTCTGCTACAGTGGTACATGAGCCATGGTCTCGAAGTGACGCGCGTGTACCAAATCCTTCAGTACGTGCCCAATGCCTGTTTCGCGCGGAATGCCGACATCGTCACGTCTGCCCGTCGTCAAGGCGATCAAGATCCTAGTCAGGCCATCATCGGTGAATCTTGGAAATTGACAGGCAATGGTTACTACGGAAAAACGGTCACCAATCAAGACAAGCACGTCAACGTCAATATCTGTACAACCAAACAAGCCCGCAAAAAGATCAACTCGCCTCTGTTTCGGTCCGTCGACGTCATCGATGATGATACCTATGAAATCTCTTCAGCCAAAAGGGTCATTCGTTACAACCTGCCCCTCCAAATTGGATGTATGGTATACCAGGTGGCCAAGCTGAGGATGCTCCAGTTCCTCTATGATTTCATGGGTGTGTATTTCGACCCTTCCGATTGGCAACTCATGGAAATGGACACGGACTCTGCCTACATGGCCGTCTCTAATGCGGATTGGGAGTCCCTGGTGAAACCGGAGTTACGCGCACAGTATGAAGTGGAACGGGACCAGTGGCTACCTCGACGTGACCATTACCAGTACGACAAGCGGACGCCGGGCCTGTTTAAGCTGGAGTGGAGCGGAGATGCCATGATCGCCCTGTCGTCCAAGACCTACTTCTGTTACGGTGGAGATGGAAACAATAAGTTCAGTTGCAAAGGAGTCAACCGGCGTGACCCCAACATCGACAAAGCCTTATACCTGGACGTACTCCAAAGCCACACCAGTGCGAGTGGCACTAACCGAGGATTCCGGGTCGTCGACCACCAGATGCGAACCTACATCCAGAAACGAGATGCCTTCACATTTTTCTACCCGAAGCGGAAAGTGTTGGTCGATGGCATCAGTACCACTTACTTGGACTTGTGAACATATATTATACCCGGACTTTTCTAATGGACATACATATTTGGACTCTAAATTACTCTCTATATATACATTACACCATGAACTTGTTTGTCATTCTATTGAATAAGTACTCGATATACGTCAGTGCGATAACTCGGTTGAACTGTTATATACTCCACTGTGATTTCTCTCTCTATACATACGTTCACCTTAATTCTTGTTTGCAACGTTCTTATATACTTGTACATACATTCTTAAAATGTTCACCTTAATAAATATTCGAACTTCACTTGGGTTTTCATGCAGTTTTTTTATTGAACACCACCACGTCTGGATGTTCATGCACCTCCGGCACTTTTTCACCGGCCTGGCCCGCTCCAGCACGCAGCGCGCGCGCGCGGGGGTTCTCCGGCAGTGCGCGCGTCAACCCCGGCAGTGCGCACGCGCGGATCAAAAGGTCAAAGGTCACCTGTCAAACGGTCTCCCTTTCGGTAAGGTTCGAAGAATACAAAGAACTTATAGTCATAATCTCTACGTGTTGGACGAGTCTCTTCACTCACCGTATACACGCACTTCAATGAAATGCCCGCTCCAAACCTAGACCAAATACACGTACTTGGCCTGTGGGCTGATTTCATTGGCTCTCTATTTTTACTATAGTGCGCTTGCATTCTAACCTTGGTGGGTTATATTTTGGCCCCAGCCTACACCACTGATTTCAGTTTGACTGAATCTCCAGATGCATTATGAATAAAACACACAAGACAGGGGTTTTTTTTTTTTTTGGTGAGATCTCATTTTTTTTTTTTTTTATTCAGTGAGCAACAACAACGTGAGAACAACCACGTGAAAACTGAAGCCCAGAACAAGGGGCTTGTAATTAATTGAAGCCCAGAACAAGGGGCTTGTACATTGAAAAGAATTCAAGCCCAGAACGGAACTTGTACATTGAAATGATGGGCGGCCCAGTCATAGACGAGTACATCTCGGTCCTCGGCCTGGGGGTACTCGTCAAACATGTGGACGATGGTAGATAAGGGTCTTCCCCGGCATCGATGGTACAGGTAAAACAAGCAATATTGTCCGCACACCATGCTGTCCAGGCTTTGCAACGTTTTAGTATTCCAACACCACGTCTCTGTGCCTTGATCCATGAAGTCTGTTAAATCGGGATGGAGGGGTGGTAGGCCGTACGGGTCAAAGTATTCACCCTGCTCTTCTGTCAAGTACACGGTCACCCAGTGTTCACCGGGCCGATCCATCGGGTCTGTATTCAGGACATAAGCAGCCGGATACACACGGTCTAATGGGAACACATCTCGGGCGAACACCCCTTGAAAGACCCTACGTGTTCCTGGGTCAGTCTCCAGCACCGTGGTTATCTGGTCTGTATCCATGTTAGGTGGCGAAGTCACACAGCACGTTACGGCTTTTATCGATTTGAATGATGTTGTCAAACTCAGCGTAGCAGATCACATTGATGGTTTTCGGTAAAGGTGTCCCTGAAGTGCAGTTCCAAGCGTAAGTTGCCTTTCTTGACGAGACTCAGTTGATGATCGTTGTCTAAGGTGGGAGTCAGATCGAAACAGAACAATGTGTATCCTTTGCCGAAATCGTCTCGACTGATCATATTTCCCTCGTCTTGGTTGATTTGGCCAGTTGCTGTGAAGAGGTTCAGATAGCTCCGGATGTAATTGTCCGTTCCGAAATTAGGTTGTAAGGGGCGTGCCGGTACCTGTTGGCCATCCACATGCAGGGCCACGAAATTGATGTTGAACGCTTTTAGGTTGAACGGATTCCTCGAGAGAGTCCCATTATAACTCACGTTCTCCACACAAGCTAGGGTTAAACGCTTGGGCAAATCCCCCAGGAACAGGTTTTCTTGATTGACAATCATATTGCCTTTAGGAACGGAAAAGACCTTGGTCTGTACTCGTCGAATCGGGTACTGGGCTGGTTTTTTCTCCAAGGCTCTGATGTGCCCCAACTGTACACCTGGGCTGGGTTTCACTTTGCGTACAAACAGACTTGCTTCTTGGATGACAATGTTATACTCGAGGTCCTCATTCGCGGCCATCAAGGCAAACGCAGGCGTTGCGCGCACTAGTCGTATTTTGACAGGTACTCCATTCAAGAGGTATCGGTCCTGCATGAATAAGTCCGCATGCAGACGTCCCATCATATCGACCGAGTGACTCTCTGCTGTGGCATCCACTCTATCCGTGTAGCCGGCATTATCAGGACTCGCTTCCATGTTGCCTGGGGTATCTCGGTAGAACAACGGGGCTGTCAAATACGACTTTTTAGCGTCACGCCCGTAGGATAACAGTGTTTCGATGTAGGCTCGGTACGGGTACGTGTTCGTCGAGGCGCTCACCAGTTTATCACTCAGGGCTATATCCACTTGCTGGAATAGCGAATGAAGCCAGAGATTCACTGGACCCACGGGTGCCTCTGCTTTCAGGTCTGTCCCATCTTTATTGGTGATTTTAGCTTTCACATATAGGTACGTATGGGCTAAATCCAGGTAGGTCGTATCTGCGTTGGTGATGGTGAATTCAATGGGGCCTGTGGCTGTAATGCTGGAAAGGGGCAGATGTTCTACCCATTGACCCTCTTCGGCACTGGTCTGAGTAGCTGGGACGGTCCATAAATCAAATTCACTGTTGGTAGAAGGACACGACTCGGCATGGATGAAAGCCATCTTTAAGAAAAGATATCCTTGGTCTTCTTCGATGTGCGTCGTCGCTGGGTCGGTCGTCGACTGGTGCGTGGTCTCGGTGGGGCAGCTCTTTTATTCCCTACGGTGCGTTGTGCTTTGGCCACCAAGACGCCTCCCGCTTCTTTGGCCCGCCGTTTCAAGGATTCTTTGGGTGCCGTACCCCCCAAGACATCACCAGCCACTTGCAGTCCACTGCGCACCGCTTGTTTGCCGATCGCTTTGACCCCACGCGTCACCAAGGGCAGGAACGTTTTGACGATGCTCCCGAGTATGTTCCCCAGTCCATGGCCTCGTTGCATGCGTGTACCCGCAAAGACAGGAAAGTTACCCCCGGCCTGTTTGGTGTAATGATCGACGTAACTGGCTGTATGGCATTGATAAGGCACCTTCATTATGCAAAGTGAACCGCTCGGACTTGACGGAAATGAAGTGTCAGCACCACTTTTCCTCGTTCGAATGCCACCGGTCGTCCCGTGTCGTCTCTTATATCGATGACGATGGAGCTAATATCGGTCTGACTGACCGGTAGATACACGATATGCCTGAAACTGTGGGTGACTTGAGCTCCATACGTGCCTTTCACCGGGCAGACGCGTAGTAGAGGTACGTTGCTGTCGCCGACAATGTGTGCATCGACCACGTCCGAGTAGACGTACAGGCCATACATACCACCACGCATGTCCATCGGGATGTGGGCTATCTCGCCGGTGGGGCCAGCGTACCTCTGGTAATTGAAACCCAGCATTTGCTGTAGGATAAGACTGAGTTCGACACTCACGTTGGGGCTGAGCGTGAGATTGGCCTTGTCGTTGTGTGCGTTGTAATCGAAGTCCACATGATTTTTGAAGGGGAAAGATTTGATGGGTTTTGAAGTATTCGTGACGTCTCGTAGAGACTTATAATGCATCAGACTTCTCAGTCCACCCATGAACTCCTTGGGGGTATCGTATTGACCTTCGGGTAGTTTGAGTCGAGTTTCTTGTCCTTCGTAGGTCACCTCGTACCATACTTCATTGGCTCGCACGTTGTACCACGAGTAAGGGTATTGGATATCCACGAGTCCACATTCCCAGCGTCCAGGTAAACGCAACGGTTGCGGTAACTGGGTCACGTACTTGGTCAAGGTGTTGTCAGGAAACACATCAGCCGAGCTGTTACTGGGTAGGGTGAGGTAAAACATGATGACTGAGCTGTCCTGCTGCTGCTGTTGGTTTTAATACTTCTCCCAGCCCTTGGGCGCTAATCGTCGTGATGGTCGCGGTGATTTAGCTCTTGGTGGTTGCAGGGGGTGGCGTGGTAAAAGGGGTGAAAACGTAGGCGCCCGCCGTGGTGGTGATGTGGGTGGTGACTCCGGTTCCCAAGGTTCTGGTGGTGTACTCACATTCTGCATATAGGCCCAGCGCTGAGGGTTCCCCACCAATTCCTGTGGTACATGCATGTCTTTCAAGCCTTGAGCGAAGACCTCCCATCCTCGAGGATTCGTGTGCGTCCTGCGTTGACGCATCAGGTCATTCACTAAATCCGTCATGTGGGTGCCGGGGACCACTTGATTCTGTACCAGGAGTTCGCCTTTATCATTCCAAGTCATGTTAGGATTCTGTTTCATCCGTTGTAATACCAGGCCAGCTTGTTTCTTGAACGAGGCAGGTACACTCTTCAGGACTTCGTCTTCGACCCACTGTGGAGCTGTGGAAGGTACTCCACCCGGCTGTTGGAGCGGTGCTGAGGTTGGCGGTGTGTCACGTGGTGATGGTGATGGTGGTGGTGGTGGTGGTGGAGCAGAGAGGGTTTTGTATTGGTCCATGAACGTCATGTACCGCTGAAGCGTCTCATTGTACCGTTGTACTTTCTCACTATCGCTTAACCCCGGTCTCTGTAAGATCTGTTGCATTTCTCCATCGAGGGTGTTTATCGTCTTCACCGTAGAAGGGACAGGGTAGAGCGATTGGAGGTTTTGAAGCAGCCGAGGTTCGACGAGGACCATTTTTTTCGTGTGGTTCATTGTCGGCCGAAGAGTCCACCCAATACTGGTCCCAACACGGAAGCGGCCAACGGTGCTAAGATAGCCCCGAGAAATCCACCTTGCTGTAACACCTTTTTCTTTTGTGTTTGAGACACTCGCTTCTGGACTAAGGTTCTTAGACCTGTCTTATGCTTGGTCAACTTGGTCTTCTGAGCCGGAGTCAGTGGTACGTTGCCTTTTAAGATATTGAGTCCAATCTCGCACAGACAGCACACGAGAGCAGGGTCCGCACCGCGTACAATGGTTCGGGCTAACTCGGGTGGGGCCGTCTTCAATACACGGAGCGTGGGAGCGTGCTTCCGTACTCGCGCAGACATCCTGTACAACTAATGCTAGAACCCACAACTCTGCTCTTTTTATCTACTTCAGAGAACACAACCCTGCTGTGGTATTCATTCTTTTTTATTATCCCCATCATCAAAACACACACATACACACACACACACCCCAGCTGGGGGAGCCACTGTAGGTGTGTTTACATTATTTTTGCATGTACACGTGGTGAGTCTCTCCGGGAAAGATGCCGGTCCGTAGTCGAAGGTGGTCGGGGGTGGTTTGCTTCAGGTCGAAGAGCATATACCCGTGCTGAGGGGTTGTGGCATCTTTAAAGGCCTCCAATGCAAACGGTGTGCGGCCGGGATACATCTGTCTCGCCAGGTGCAGCAGTTGAGTGGTATCTCTCGGGTTTTTGAAGACCACCATGTAGTGGGCGTTTAAGCTGATGTTCCGATGTTCTTTGTTTTTACTGAACAGATTCTGCACAATGTAGATGATGCTGAGCCGTCGATGATGGCTGCCTTTGGTAAAGAGTTGGGTGACGCGTGCATCCGTCTCCGCCATGAGATCATCCAGAACCACCAAGGTGTCGGGTTCCAAATCGGCCAGGCTGGGTAGGCCTTCCACGAACGTGACGTGGGGCATTGCTGCATACGCTTCCTGCCATTCTCCGTAACACCACACGACTCTGGCAATGGGTGGAGTGATCATGCTGTCGGCGTGTTGAAGGAGCTTCCTGACGAAGTGCGTTTTGCCGGAGCTCGTCGGTCCTGCGATGACGCAGGTGAAGGGATGCTGCCACCGAGGGTCCATGGTTGGAGGTGTATCCGCTGTCGTGGTAACCCGCTCTTGTAAATTTGGTACGAGTGAACTGGAGTGGTGGGGGTGGGCACAACGTCGGTTGTCGTTGTCTGTTCACGTTCAGGGATGATGATGGTGGTGATGGGTACAACGTGGGTCGTCGTCGTTGTCGGTTCACTGTGAGGGATGAAATCCGGTGGGTCTTCAGACGTAGTGGATGTACTTGGTGTAAGTGTAGAGCTTACACTCGTTGTGGCTTGTACACGAGGTGTGGAGGTGGTGGTGGTGGTGGTGGTGACTGGGCTGGATACGACTGGTGCTCTCTGTAGACCGGTTTCACTGGTGGCTGGTGTTCTCAGTTGGTTAAGTAACGTGCTGACATAGGCTACGTCGTAAAACACACCTCCGTACAACACACTCAGCAGGGTTAGCACTAGTACACCAAAGCCTACTTGCACTTTGCGCGTTTTGGAAGACGCTGTGTTCAGAGACGGTTGCACCGTGTTCATGGCTGGACGTGGAATGAAGGAGGACGGCAGTGGTGTCTGGTTTTATAGCCGTTTCACCTGGTTGGCCGCGACCCAAGAATTGAAGGAACTGGGCCAGCCTTGCCATTTGACGAAATGAAACAGTTTGCCACGTCGACGTTCCGTTTTCAAAATCTGTTCCACCGTGTAGTAGTCTTGCTGTGATTTTACGACAGGCTGTAATTCCATCTCGTAAAACGTGCCTAGCAGCGGTTCCCCTTGAAGATCTTCCAGTTCGTAGACTCGCCGCTGTCGGGGTAGGCGCCGTTTAATCAGGAAGTGCTCATCGCTCCAGTTGGGCAAGTAACTTTTCTCGAACTTGCCCTTGACTTTACTGATCCGTACAGGGTCCCCGACCTTGAACATCTCCTTCGTCGTTCGCTGCGATGGCCTGGGGTACAAGACACGCCGGACTTGGGCTTCATTGCGTTGGGTCACGGTAATGGGGGCTCTCTGTATACTTCGATGATAGGCTCGATTGTAACCCCTCACCAGTTTCGGGAGAACATCGATGTACCGCCTTGTATTCTTATAGGTGAAATATTTATACATGCGACCTTTAAATGTCCTGTTGAACCTTTCCACCACGGATGCCTTGGTCTCGTTGTACGTATGGAAGAAAAACACCTTCTGGGCTTTCAGAAAGGATTGGAACGGTCTGTTGAGGAATTCCGTGCCTTCGTCGGTTTGCAAATACAAAGGTTTGCGCCCGGTCTTGAAGATGTCTTTGAACGCCGCTATGAGATTTGCCCCCGTTTTCGTCCGGATGGGTACCACCCACGCATACTTGGATAGGATATCGATGCACGTCAAGATATATCGATTCCCATCGTTGTGTTTGGCAAAGGCGCTCATATCGACCAAATCCGCTTGCCACTGGGCATCCATTCCTCCCACGATGACCCGGTTCCGTAGAAAATGGCGACGGACAGCTCGATGTAAGGTATAGGTGTCTTGTTTTCTTAACCAATCTCGGACTTGAGCACGTTGTATCCCCTGGGGTTTGGCCGCTCGATAGAGAGCCGACAATGCACTATACGCAGCCGGACTGTCGGGACTGTAGTATAAGTTATCCAACACCTTCTCCCAGCGCTTCATGGTGACACAATGATGATGGACCCGGAGAGTATGGTTTATTTATAACAAGTTTCTACCACCGTTGTGTTGGTTGACTCAGTTCAGCCGGGTAATCAATGGCCTCGTCGTCGTCGTCGGGTTCATGTAGTTGTTGTTCATGGGGTTCAGCCATTGGCCCCGCGGCTTCATCACGGATTTTTTCTTCTTCTTCTTCATCGTTCTGGCCCGTCATGTGTGTGTGGGTGGCTTCATCAGGTGACACTGTCATTCCAGCCTCTGCGCATTCTATACATATAGGCCTTTTTTCCCCCGCTGTAGTATCTGGTTTACAGAAACAATATTCTTCTGCCTTATGTAGTCTTTCATGTGGTTCAGCGAACGCGTCTTCTATAGCACGAACCCACGCTAATTGCTCAGGTGATCGATCGTCCGGTGACATTAACTGGTCGACAATAGGCATTATTTTCTTCAAGGCTTCCCACACAGAAGGAGTTAGGCTGATATTGCATGTATCTTTATACCGACCTAGACGTATGCGGTTGTTTGGTAGGGTATACACGTACATGACATTATCCAGGTGGATGAGCTCTCCGTCTAATTCTCCGCTCAACACGCGTTTAAACTTATTCCACCCTTCACGCTCTAGTGTCACCGGATTCCATAGCATTTCAGCGGGTGTCCAGTAAATAGCTTGCTCGTCTTTCGCCAGTTTGACTTTATCTGCATACACGTATAACCGCACACTCGGTGTAAGAGGCAAGATGGCTCGTAGTGGTAGCGACATGCTTGCTCTCAATGTCCAACGGTAAATGATACACACTCTGTCTCTTCCCCTCGTATTTATAGTGTCAATACCACAGTGCCAGGGTCAATAGGGCACAGACTAGTATGAGGCCAACCAGCCGGTGCTGGTTCCGGCGTGAGCGCTGGTGGTCCATAGCCCGAGCATCAAGGATGGCTGTCATAGTCCAGTAGTGGTGAGTGATGGCACGCCTGTCCATCGAGTGCACTCTGTGGAGGACCGCTTCTGTGATCTCGTTCAGGATCTGGCGTCGTCCCTCGTTGTCGTCGCCATCTGCAAACATGGACCGGACCACTGCTCGGTAACCCGTGAATGAATTCACCACGGTGGCATACTGTAAAATGCGAGTCGCATGGGGCTGGGTCTCTGCCATGGCTCTGCAACCGTAGAAATGAAGGTGTGGGATCCAGAGGGACGTGTTTTATAGACCAGATGTAGATCTACGGGTGTAGTCCGTGATACGCAGTAATACAACACGGCCGCCAATGCCGAGTACACCGCCATCTTGTATTACAACATGGCCGCCAATGCCGAGTACACCACCATGTTGTATTACAACATGGCCGCCAATGCCGAGTACACCGCCATGTTGTATTACAACATGGCCGCCAATGCCGAGTACACCGCTGCCTTGATCACGTGATCGTCATGGGGAAACTCCCACTGGGGAATCCCCCTCCTCAATCCTCCCCCGGAAGTGACGTCATCTGCGCAGAAACACCTGCGCACTCGTCAAAAGGGGGTCTGTAATACGCTTATACTACTACTATCGTTAAAATGCGTTTCCAAGTCTTTCACATATATAGTGCAAATAAAACAAATGTCCCCCTTGCCTAACACCTTGTTCACAAATGAATAGGTCAGATAACTGTCCGTTAAACAGAACGGAGAGTATACACGATTTTATATTATTATACCCCATTTTTATAACATTAAGAAGCTTTCTTTTTATACCATTATCAATGAGTTTGCACGACTGAATATTCAGTCACACTGTATATAAAGTTCTGCTTTGGTCTACGAATGCACAATAATTGTTTCTTTTTCTTTTTGAATGAAATTATCACAGTTCAGATAAAAAACAGGGTCCATAGAAGAATATCGTTTCTGAAGCCAGCTTGTGATTCGCCTTATATTTCGCAATCCTCGAGAAATACAGTAATATGGTTATTCATAATCAACACTGTTTTCGACAGATCTGTTAAGAATGAACATTTTCCCTAACCCTAATCCTAACCCTATTACTGGCGATTAATTTTTGCATTCTTTGTCTTACCAACATGATCAAGACTTAACATCCAGGTGTCTTCATTTTTTCTTAGCTCTTTTATGTTTATATGTAAACGGCGGATTACGTTGGGGTTACGTCGGTAGCGTTTAGCTGATTGGCAGACGATATCACGTGGTGTTGATTTCGGGGAATTCCCTCATATAGTTGCCTAAAGTAGGCTGAAGATTGATACACACGATCCCAGGGTCAGTCTTACCGCGCATAGATGACCAAGATGGTTACAGGTTGAATCGCACTCGGCACGGTCTCGGATATTGTAGGACATTACTATGACATCGACGGAATAGGCCGAGCAGTCGCGAATGAGTATCTGTCCCCTTGGTAGATTTCCGCTCGGCGGTCCCGAATGGACTGATTCCGTGACAAAAGAAAAAAAATCATAATCTACCAAGGGGACAGATACTCATTCGCGACTGCTCGGCCTATAAGTCATAGTAATGTCCTACAATATCCGAGACCGTGCCGAGTGCGATTCAACCTGTAACCATCTTGGTCATCTATGCGCGGTAAGACTGACCCTGGAATCCAACCTCCCCACAGCGCATGCTCCATTTCGCAGGCTCCATTACCATCCCTGTCACCAATAGCGGAAGTTGACCTTTACAACGTTGCTATGACGTATGCTCTGTCCAGATAAACAGGGAAAATTATCTCCAGATAATTCTTTTTAACGCTAGGTCAACAGAGGTATTATGCAGACTTGAAAGGTAATCGAAAAGTTCGGTAAACATCTAGTTTACTATATATGATGTCACTTCCGGCGATGTGCGCGAAGGCCCCGAATCCGGTCCAAAAATCTGACTGGTGGCTGGGGTGTTATTAGACAGTTAGACCCCTCAGCGAGGTGGTTGCCTGGGATCGTGTGTATCGATTTTCAGCCTACTTTAGGCTACTGTATGAGGGAATTCCCCGAAATCAACACCACGTGATATCGTCTGTCAATCAGCTAAACGCTACCGACGTAACCCCGACGTAACCCGCCGTTTTCGAGTCATGTGCTGTCCTACTTGTTCAAAATTACAGATCTACAACTCCTCTTGGTGGATGATGCGGAAGTTATTCATATCTGTATCTTTTGTAAGCTCAGACAATATATGTTTCAGAAGTAGTTTGAAAAGCCTGTAATTTATCAGATTTACCGAGTCTGTTCTCCGCCGGAGGAAGACCAAACAGTATACGGTAAAGTATCAGATATCGCTCCGCAATAATGGCGACACCCGATTCGCAAGCCATCTTATGGATGGCAAAGTGTACGCAAATGGAGTGCGATTGTACTATCTACATCGAAGATCCCTGAAAAGTTGCGAATGGGAATCGGTCAAGATTTTTGACAGATCGTCTTCTATATTGCTTTTATTAGCAATTGTTACATTTTTTGTTGTTAACTGGAGTAATCTATCCTCGAGTTCATCTAACTAGTTCATCTCTCCTCTTTGGTCCATTACTTGGTTTCGCCCTGTTGTTTCAATTCCGTCACAGTTACACTAATTACGTATCTGTGACGTTTGTTAATAACCAAACTAAATGATATAGCAGAATGAACATCTAAATACAAGTTACAAAAATCGTGGACCTCAAAATCACCAGCTTCATACAAGAAAGTGACTGTAATAAACAGCACTGCCCGATGTTTCTATAACTTTCCCCACATATTTGTCATTGCCTATATCCCATCGTTGCAGATATACAAGTTATTATTTCGACAGATCTTCAACAGTTTGTTTCCATAGTTATTTAACCTGACTCCCAAAATCTTGACTTCCGTGGTCAGTAACATTCACATTGGGCAGATCAAACAATACATTCATGTAACTTATCAAAGATTCTTATCACAAATAAAGTAACTTATCACAAATTCTGTGGTCAATAAATAATCCGGTTTGTTATTTGTCCTACCATTAAAATTGCCAGTCAATTAAACATATTCATTTACAGAGAATTTCTCATTCACTTCATTATCAATCTCGTCACAGGGTCAGCATAAGATGTGCCCTCGGGCGGTATATATACTACTCCGATAAATTCATCTTTTTTGACTGCAGGGGTGATGTGAACCGATAAATTTTTTTATATTCCATAAAACTCACTCTTGGAAATAAACTGCAATTATTACACCTCATGCTAGAGTGATAAAACTCCAGTAGATCGCGACAGTTGTGTCAGTATAGTATAATTGCTTCAAAGCCCTGCTAGGGAGGTACGGGGCTGCACATCTAGACGTCCAAAGTCACGTTATGGCGCATTTTGACAAGGTATTTCCGACTTTTGAAAACTATAATTTTTAGACTGAAGTGAAAACGTAGCTAGGTTTAAGACCTTTTGCCTTCCTTTAAGGGACTCGCCTGGGACATTTTGAATCTAAAGTCTGATGCATTTTGATAGAATAGTTTTGGTTTCAAAGAACTTTTGGAGAGTGATAGGGCCTAAATTGACGGATTTTGCCTGTTGCTTTCTGCATGGTACATTTTGACAGTATATATTTTCGATTTGTAAAAAACTTGCAGTCTTATGGATGAACGAAGAAAGTTGTTGGATCTGGGACTAAATCCAGGACTCCCAAGTTTTAAATTGTTAGGGCCTGCCTAGTTTTCAAAACTAGAGGTAAAACGGTAGGTTCAGCCTCCATGTTAATTTATAAGAACATTATAGGGTTTATATGCAGGCATCCCATATATAAATTTAAGAATTTTCATATGCAAAACGCGGCGTTCTGGTGCATTCTGATAATATATTTTAACGGAGATTTGATGGTGTCAAACTTTCTGTTACACGTATGTGAGAGTTGTGAACCTTTGCTGGACTTGGATATAGCCTGAAACGTAAAGGATGTCATACGATTAGTCGAGGATTGGAGGGTTGGACAATCTAGGTAAACCAAGATGGTAAATCAGGGGAATACCATCTTGTCGTAACGCTATGAAAACTTCATGCGAAGTGTTCGCCGATATAATTCGAGATCACATAATAAGCCAATCACGACAATTTCTGCCTTTTCTCTATGACAATGATTGACGTTTACTTGACGGATATTAACATCTTCGCACGCGGTACAAGCTTTTGATATTTTCTACCCCATAACAAAGCCAGAATTGTCGGCGGGAGTAAACTCTTTGATCTTTACGGTTTTCCACGCACACTGTCCGGAAATGATGCCATATTTGGATACTGTTTATATATTAGTTTCAAATTCGCATGGGATTAACATAGCGCTGAAGTCAGATATAAGATTCCGTGATATTATATCTGAGTTCACTGAGATTGGAGGGTTGGAGTGCCAAAAAAATAAAATGTCAGCAATGAAAGAAATTGTTTATTGGGCGTAAAATACATCATTTTCGTAGTATCCTCAGTGTAATTTCAAGGCATTAAATTGCACTCAGGTAACCAACAAGGTGAACCGTAAAGTTGTGTATCAACGCGATTTTATTGTTCCAAGCGATAGGTTGTCATAATGTGTACATTCATAATCCGACAAGTGTCACCTTGGGCATATTTTTCTATGCCACGATCTTTTAACCTAATATCTCATAATTTGGTAATTTGTGTCAACGATTATAGATCTGTCATGTTGGGTCTCAAATTGAAGCCAATGACATGCACAATGCAAACATGTTACAGTTGAATATTATATAATGCGAGGTCATTTAACCCTACCAGACCTGGGGGAGGGGGGGGGGGGGGTTGAGGCGTGGGGGCAAACTTTCTGCGTTATCTGCGTTAAAATTAAGAGCTGACACTCCGTGACTTTATAGTTTATCATATTGGGGTAATTTTGTGCCTATTTGTATAACCCCCGAGCAGAGGATCATGGGTAAATTCAAGAAGGCGGCCACGAGGGTCACCAGAAAAGTGATGTTTTCGTCATCTTCTTCAAAATGTCTGCTTTTCCGCGACGAAAAATGGACAAAATCTATTTTATTTCACATCACATCAATATTTACTAATTTATCACGAGTTTTTTTTGTGGAGAAATTGCATAAATAAAAAATAAAAAAATCTGACCGGAAAATCGACCAAAATATGCCGGTTTTGAAGAGACGGCATCAAAGCGACGATCTTGGATTTTTTTCACATTTTCTGGTAAAGCTTGACCCAAGGGTATACTGTGGTATGTTTCAGCCCCTACCTCAAGGGGTAAGAAAAATAAATAGGGGGGGTGCATTTCGCACTCCCCCCCCCCGCTGGCGAGCACAAAAATCCCAGGCCAGATAGGGTTAAGACCATATTGGTTCTGACAGCCTCATTAACCCTACCAGGCCTTTGGCAGGTGGGATATGATTCTTATCAAACTATCTCCGAAACAACAAATTATAAGGCCTAACACTCCTTGACATTATAGCAAATCATATTGGGGTCATTTTTTGACATCCGACTAGAGGATCATGGATACAGTAAACACGACAAACATAAGGGTGTGACTGAAAAGTTTTTCTTCAAATTCTTACCTTTTTACTCGTAGAAGTACCCCAAATTATTGTATTGCACATCAGACAATTATTTCACTTTTGTGCATTTTACCACAAAAATAGCAAAGATAAAAAAATCTGACTGAAAATAAACGACTAAAAAAATAAATGCATTTTCGAAGATGACATCACTTCGACGTCATCAGTTCGAGCTTTTTGGTTTTTTTCTGGTAGAACTTATACCAGCCGCATTTTTCAACCATAACTCTCTTGCTACATCCTCTCATCTATTATTTCATATCTGGCTTTTCTCTCCGTGTCACTTTTGGCCAACAGTCTACTGTACTCCAGCAACAATGCATTGGAGTTTGGTTATTCGGAGAGCCAAAGTGATCCTCCACGGCATAGTTTTTTTCAGTTTGTAAAATGATCAGACTTTGTAAATTATCTTTTTCAATTGCGACGAGCAACTTTGGAATGAAACAACTGAATAACTTTTAGCCATCCCCCACTTCCAGTTTAATGCATCTGAAACACACTTTATCTGACATTTCCGTCATCTTTGTTTGATACTGCTTCATGTCATGAAAAGAAAGACGAGATTCACTGGTTATCTGGGAATATGTTGATCACTGACAAGGTGATCTTAATGATGACCTCAAATTCACCTCAGTCGAAACAGTATTCGATATATATATTTGCATTTTTGGTACTTTTATGGATAAAAAGGGAATTTTGAAGAAAATGAGAAAAACGAAACTTTTCAGTCACACTTCCATGGCCGCCATGTTGAATTTAGCCATGGCTCTCTGCTCGGAGGGTTGAATAAATTGATTGAAAATGACTCCTATAAGAAATGCTAAAAAGATTCTGTGCGCTAGATCTTAATTTTCGTGGTTTCCATGACAGTGTAGAACGTTTGGTAGGGAATAATGCCCCCACACAGCCGTGGTAGGTTAGTGAGACTGTTTGACTCAAAGTGACCCCAAAATGACCTCCCGTGATGGTGATACAATATTCAATTTTAACAGACATTGTAGCATTGTATATGACATTAGATTGACAGGTTTATATTGTGTTCAAATTTTGGCTTAATTATGAGATAATAGGTTAAAGGAGCGTGAGCTAGAACAAAATGAACACATGCCCAGCTATCATTTGGAGCAAAAAAATCGCATTATTACGCAACTTTACGGTTAGGCCCATTTTCCGGCGTTGGCTACCTGACTATTGGTATATTCGCGCAGTTTTAGGTGAAAATACGTATTTCTCTTTCTATCGACCATAACTAGGTGAGGTGCAGACATTTAGGTTCTCATTATGGTAGATATTCACATGTTTACAGAGATAAATGGGTGTTTTCACCTCAAATCAGCGTTTTTGCAATACACTATCTCAAGGTCCTCGTATTCCAGAATCACGAGATTTATTGCCTTGGAATTACTCTGATGAGTATACAACAAAATAGTGTACGTAAAATCGTACATTTTATTTCATAGATAATATTTTATCTTTGGTACTCCAAGCGTACCTCACATGATCGTATGGCATCCTTGCTGGGCAGAACATTTTGAGTTTCGCCTATATGCTTCATCAAGGAGGCATATATTTATCAAGTGATGGATGGCATAGTTTTGACTCAAAGTTTATCAGATTATCGATAATGTAAGCATAATGGTACTTTCTTTGAAAGTAGGATTAGTTGATATATATTGACCATAGTTATGCCAGGTATCTCTCCTTAACAATATCCCTCCATATTGATGTTGATGTTCACCAGTTTGCATGAAAAAACTGTTATTTCTCAAATTGTCCAGATACATGTACGTCCATATTTTTCTCCAAATATTTAATATTAGAATATTTATAATAAAAAACTATTGGAAATTTAAACACATTTCAGTGGTAGAAGTGGATATGTTCTCATATCACCGTATTCTCGGGCTGAATGCGAGGTGCCGAGGGAAGCTTTTTCAGTCGCCAGACGTCAACTTTTCCCACCTCTTGCATATCGCTCCAATTCATTCGTGTTTAGACAGGTTCAACACTTGATATACTGTACATGTATATAGCAGCTGTGAGGCTGGTAATATCTCTTTTCTGTGCCATATGCGAATCTTAGTTCTAATATATAAACATCTGCGGCATTGATGTTCAAGATTACATTCAAACCTCTTGAAAAGAACAATTCCTATCGATAGGTGATAAAAGCGAACAATGCCAATGAAGATGAACATATCGTTTGCTGGTGACAGAACGTTCTTATCGGATTGAAAAACGCCATATGCATTCACGTTCAAAACTTGCACACAATGGCATATGATTTTCAAGCGAAGTTGGCGAACATATCGCTAAAGGTCACAAACCACCACTGAATGTTTGGGATCCAAGACTATAATCAGGACCGGCCCCGACCATGGCTGGGACAACTTTAGTATCCAGCAATCTTAATAAATTAATATCCTATCAATGCTCCCCAATCGTACATGTCGCTATATAGGATCTTCTACGTATTTCAATTGAATTTGGTGTTCTGAGCGCCCATACCATGGGTATTTAATAGCATTATGACATCATGGTCGCATCTGGACTCATCCATTTGCAGTCGGGGAGGGGAGATAGGTTCACTGTGCCCATTTACCCCAATGTTAACACCAAAGATCAGTCCATATATTTACCCCGTATTATGGTGCCACAATTTTGGAACCGCGGGAACATGAAAAGACACCACGCTAGCGAGCCGGCTTATTCGGCTGAGCCAAGCAAAAATTCTTTGTCATCAATGTTCCCTTCAAAGCACTATGAAGCGTTCTCGGGATTGGTTAACACGCGAGTTACTGCAAGCCTGTTAGATCCTACAAGCGACAGTATCCAAATGGGGAGCAGATAGGATTTAATTTTAATTAGACTGAGTATCCAGGTCATAGACATCGTCTACCCATCTACCAAATCTTTCCCCTTTGGATTTGAGAGAAAAATCCGAGATCGGGAACTGTTCTGGATTCTACAGCTTGGGTCAGTGTATCCGTATGGTTTAAATGATAATGTCAATGGGTTCGGCAATGTTACAAACCGCCGTTCAAATATATTCAATATTTAAACCCCACCAACGGAGACATCGCAGCCATGGTTGGAGAAAGTTTAATAGTGCGTTGATTCACGATCATATCACTTTAAAGTACTTAGGGATTTCACTGATACACCCAATAGTATACATAACGTACGTACAGTTCTGTATGTGTTACCTCTCAGAGCTTTACATTTAATAGCCAGAGATATACAAGGATTTGTATCTTCAGGAAATAGCGTATTTTCGATTGTATCGTCCAGTGAACATAATCGAAACATCCCGAGAACGATTTTTCTTGAAGCTCAACTACTTGAATAAAGGACTGGGCATAATTAATTTACCATGAATCCTGAAGGATACAGAGGCGAGCAACACTGTATAAAACTACTTCAACTTCACATAACCCTCTTGCATATACTAAATCTATAACAACCAAATATTCAATTAATCTAATGCTGTCAAGTCTGGAGAATATAGTTGTGATTGTAAATCGTCGAACTTCGTCTATACACCATGCAAACATATTGTGACTATAACCTTGATGTAATGAGTGATGAAGACCTTAACACACTCCTGATAAAGGGACCTAAATATAGAGAACCGAGAAAAATAAACCTAAAGGCCGATCAGAATATTGTCCTGACTACACTGGAACAGTATGTCATTGAGCGGTCAAAGCGAGAGAAAGTTTAACCCACAGTACTCGCTGATTGGCTGGACCTCACCAAAAATAAGATCGGTGAAACAATCCGCCATATTGACAGAAGTACCCTCCCCCAAGCAAAACAAGTATTGAGAAACATCAATTCGCAAGAAGTTCTAGCAGATCTCCAGAGTAAATATGTCATAGTCCCAGAAGACAAAGCTCCAAATAATATAATTTGCATATGTAAACATTACTCTTACCAGGTGCTGGTTACGGAGTTGATATATGGGCACACCATCATCGAATAGGTCTACTTACTCCCAAACTGCCATTACGCTGGAAGATTTATTCAACAACCACAAAACGTTTTCCATCCACTCATATCGATATACCAAAAATGTACTGGACCCGAAAAATGCATAAATCACCATACAAAGCTAGATTCTTAGTTGTTTCTAGAAGCTGCACAACCAAGCTTCTTTCAACCCTGTTAACGAGGGCCCTCCATGAGGTAAAAGCATTTTGGGAAAGGTATCGCGGCACTGTTTCTAAAAACGTCAAAGATGTCTTGCAGAAGAACTTTATGCGAAAGGACACATCCCGTACAGGCATGTGTCCATAAGGGATTGCTTGAAGCTATAAATCCCTCACGAATACCTTATTAACCGTCTTAGTTCATTGATAGTATCAGTGTTCAAGCAAATTGTTCGCCGATATATTAATGTCAGAAGACCTAAACCATTCTTTAGCTCTCCTGATATGATATTTATTGCGATCAATGTATTGTTACAAAGACCAAGGGGAATATCTTCCCAACATGGTATTAAAACAATGGAAGTACACAAGAGTAAAATTAAGCTAGATAAAATCACACATGTGCTTTAAATCTTAGTGTACCTTCGAGAGCAGTTATAGGACCAATAGACAAAACCTATGGTTTCTTTCTAGTCTTCTGACAGAGGTTGTGGTGACGAGTACTTTCGATCTCTCTACCATCATTATATGGCAATATTTTCCACTGAGCAATGCCCTAGTTGCATTCGAGTTTATAATAAATTCAGCTTTTTCAGCAGCAGACCATGCAGTTTGGAAAAGAGGGGTGCAAGTCGGTAATTTTTTAAAAGAGTTCTTGTCTTTTCCCCTCTAGTTTTGTACATGTAATTAGGAAATGGGTTTCATCTTCAGTCTCCATATTGCAGAGTCTACATGTTCTCTGCAGTCTGGGTACTTTATTGGTGCGGCCTGTTTTACGTCCTGCTTCAATCTCCAAGTTGTGTGCAGTTTACATAGTGCCTGTCGGTAATTCTGATTTTTTTTATAGTTGCTAGATAGTTTCTTTGATTGTTACTGTATGTTTGAGTGCACATTTTCAGTTTTTTTCAGAGTTTTGTAGTTTATATCTGTTATACTTTTCAAAGCTGGGAGTGAATGCATCATGGGCAGATTGGATTACATGTTTATTTATCGTATCTGGTTGGGGAAGACTATGTTGGTTGAATAAGTGAACCATGTGGTCATGCCGGATTCGTGTAGATTCTTACTGCATTTGTAGGCATCAGACAACACGGGGTTACAAGTTGGATCTTCTAGTCGTATTCTGTTTTTTAGAATAGCCGTATTTATATCAAAAGAGAGGAGTTGTCTATCTAATTCTGTTTTACATATAAAAGTACAAATAAAATTGTACTACATACAATGGATATCATTCGTGGGATGTTTCTGTGTTTATAGAGTTGCTTGAAGTTCTCTTTAATAACATCTATATGAAAGGCAACACAATATATCAACAGCAACAGGTATTCCTATGGGTGTGAATTGTGCAACCCTTTTTGCTGACTTATGTCTGTTCTCGTATGTATATGACAATGGGCAGACGCTTTGAAAAAACCGATCATTTCAAAGCCCGTTTATTCTCATTCACAAAACGCTATATAGACGATCTTCTCGCTGTAGATAATCGCTATATAAATGACACAGTGAAGTATATATATCAACCGTCAAAGGATATGAAGGAAACTACAGATAGCCCTAATGGTACATCATATTTAGATCTATATCTCTATATAAATGAAGTGAGCCTTCTCTCTCGTCGACTTTACGACAGCAGAGATGATTACAATTTCGACATCATTAACTATCCCTTATAATATTCCAGGGATCTGCAGTTTGCGTATACATATCTCGCCTAGTTGCATTTGCTAGATCTTGTGTTAAATGTGACGATTTTAACCAACGTCACAAAACATTATTGCAGAAATTTATAAAACAGGGCTATACCATCAAGCGTCTCCACTCAAATTTGGCGATACGTATTAGTAGTAGTATAACGGCATTACAGACCACATTTTGACGAGTGCGCAGGTGTTTCTGCGCAGATTTGTGGAGGAAGTGTGGAGGGGTTTCCCAGTGGGGGATTCCCCAGTGGGGGTTTCCCAATGACGATCACGTGATCAAGGCATGTCTAGATTTGTTCTGGGTTGTACAGTTCTGCCATGCGGAGGATGGGTACTAGTATTTCGCTGACGTCCTAGTAATAAACATAATCTATAGGTGTTGTGGCGGCTATGGTTGGTGGGATGGAGGTGGTGGTGGTGGGTTTAAGATGGCGGCTGTGGTTGGTGGGATGGAGGTGGTGGTGGTGGGTTTAAGATGGTGGCTGTGGTTGGTGGGATGGAGGTGGTGGTGGTAGGTTTAAGATGGCGGCTGTGGTTGGTGGGATGGAGGTGGTGGTGGTGGGTTTAAGATGGCGGCTGTGGTGGTGGGATGGAGGTGGTGGTGGTGGGTTTAAGATGGCGGCTGTGGTTGGTGGGATGGAGGTGGTGGTGGTGGGTTTAAGATGGCGGCATGGTGGGATGGAGGTGGTGGTGGTGGGTTTAAGATGGCGGCATGGTGGGATGGAGGTGGTGGTGGTGGGTTTAAGATGGCGGATTGTAGAAAAACGTATAAAAGCAGGCGATTTTTAGGGGTGTATTCATTGCACTACCCTGCGGAGCACTCTGACTGACCTGACCTGACCAGCCTGCCTGCCTGCTTCACCTCTAGCCTGCTTCACCTCTAGCCAGCCAGCCAGCCTGCTTGCCTACCCGCTTGTATGAGCTGTGGAGAACCTTTTACTTTTTTTCATTTTACCAGTGCAAATTCACCAGACTATTACACCGTAGCAGTTACTCACCAGTCTGAGTCCAAAGTCATCCCAGCAAGTGAAGCTTCGAAAGTACCGTGTTCGCCTCATTGATGACATGCAGCTGACCAGTATCACTCAGTAACACCAATCAACACCGTACACGTATGTAATATAAATTATTTTTTAATAATATCTATGCTAGGAAATTACCCCCCCCCCCCCCTTCTCGAAATTTTTCAGCTTAGGTCTTCAGGAGAACAGTGAAAAAAGACATCACAGTTATTTCCCTATATTATGGAAACTTGTAGCGGCCAAGTTTAGTATCTATAGGTAGGCATTTATATATTGGCAGAATTTTCTCGTGTAACTGAACCATCCTTCACATGGATCAGCTGTTTTTATGTCAACAAAACAGCTCTATTTTTAGTTTCATTCGCGCGATTGCATGGACGTCCACTGCCGGTTTAGCATTAGATCTGCTCTGTTACAAGTAGGTTCCCCTGCCTCACCCTCCCCTCCCTTCCCTTCCCCGTCGTGATATAGCTGAGAAAATGTTGAAAGCGACGTTAAACCCTATTCACTCACTCACTCCTTTGGACCATTTATCAATGCAAATTTCACGTATTTTTCTCAAACAGCTCATGACATATAACGCTCCAGTAATTCTCCACATATGCAGTCAGTCCTCCAGGATATTTTTCCAGCAACTTGACAAGGAGCACGGAATGGGACACCGTACATTTGTTCTACGTTACACATTCCCGCTACATCATGAAATATCCGTACACCATCACTATATATGCCTACGATCTTACTATTTATAGAGTTTGTCGCTCAAAATCACTCATTGACTTTATCAACAAGAATTACACCATGCCTCGCGCATGGCTCAGCTGAGATTACAGCGTAGTACTGCCAGCACCAACAACGAACTGGCAGACGACATGATCCAACAATTGACTAAACAGACAAGATCTCTCCTACCCGTACGTTTCAGTTTATCTCAAAGTGTTCACAATACATTCTAGAATAATATGATGCACGAATTTAAGAGTTTTGTGTGACAAAATGGCGTATAGAATGACAATTGGTACAATTCCCCGGATAATCGCACATTTCCAACCACAGCCCCATCTAGACGCTTTGATGCAAGGGAGACAACTCGGTCTATCCCAATTCCTCTCATTCGCGCATTTCTATCTTTTTTGCGTGTATAGGGTGGTGGTCATTTGTTTATGCATTTTACTCTGGGCTGTGAGATTGTAGAATACGATGGGAAAAGCTATGAAATGTTTTTTTAAGTACCGGGTAGGCTTGTATATAGATGCATATAGACCAATAGACACTCATATACTGGGATATTAGCCCAATGTATGTATAAATCCATACGGGGTGGACATGTTGGAGTCTAGGTGGAGCACTAGTGGCCCGATTGGGTAGAGTGAGGTGTCATGTTGTAGCTCTCGGGGAAAATAAATAAATAAATAATAATAATAAAAAAAATCAAAAAATCGGCGAGTAGTAGACAAAGGGAAAACTGGAAAGTACTCACCATGCCCCAGAATACTTCAAGGTGATATGCATAGGCCTATGTAAGATGTAATCTACTTCACATTTTAGTAGTATAAAAAGCGCAAGTCCTATTGACCTTGCCCCTCCAAAGAAATAAGAAGTCGTGACCGATTCATTGTCAATATCATTCAAATCGATAAAAGCCGTAACGTGCTGTGTGACTTCGCCACCTAACATGGATACAGACCAGATAACCACGGTGCTCGAGACTGACCCAGGAACACGTAGGGTGTTTCAAGGAGTGTTCGCCCGAGATGTGTTCCCATTAGACCGTGTGTATCCGGCTGCTTACGTCCTGAATACAGACCCGATGGATCGGCCCGGTGAACACTGGGTGGCCGTGTACTTGACAGAAGAGCAGGGCGAATACTTTGACCCGTACGGCCTACCACCCCTCCATCCCGATTTAACAGACTTCATGGATCAAGGCACAGAGACGTGGTGTTGGAATACTAAAACGTTGCAAAGCCTGGACAGTATGGTGTGCGGACAATATTGCTTGTTTTACCTGTACCATCGATGCCGGGGAAGACCCTTATCTACCATCGTCCACATGTTTGACGAGTACCCCAAGGCCGAGGACCGAGATGTACTCGTCTATGACTGGGCCGCCCATCATTTCAATGTACAAGTCCCGTTCTGGGCTTGAATTCTTTCAATGTACATACGCCCGCTGTTCTGGGCTTGAATTCTAGCAAGCCCCTTGTTCTGGGCTTCAGTTTTCACGTGGTTGTTCTCACGTTGTTGTTGTTCACTGAATAAAAAATGAGATCTCACCAAAAAAAAAAAACCCCTGTCTTGTGTGTTTTATTCATAATGCATCTGAAGATTCAGTCAAACTGAAATCAGTGGTGTAGGATGGGGCCAAAATGTCACCCATCAAGGTTAGAATGCAAGCGCACTATAGTAAAAAATAGAGAGCCAATGAAATCAGCCCACAGACAAAGTACGTGTATTTGGTCTAGGTTTGGAGCGGGCATTTCATTGAGGTACGTGTATACGGTGAGTGAAGAGACTCGTCCAACACGTATAGATTATGACTATAAGTTCTATGTATTCTCCGAACCTTGCCGAAAGGGAGACCGTTTGACCTTTGACCTTTTGATCCGCGCGTGCGCACTGCCGGTGATGACGCGCACTTCCGGAGAACCCCCGCGCGCGCCGCTCGTGCTGGGGCGGGCCAGGCCGGTGGAAAAGTGCCGGAGGTTGAACATCCGGACGTCTAAGGACGTCTCTTTCAGTGCTCGGGATGTGACCCATCAATACCCAGAAACCCAACAGAGGTGTTAAGACCATGATATAACCTGCTCGGAGCATGGTTAGTACGAATGATTCGGTGGTGGAGGTGGTGGTGTTCAATAAAAAAAACTGCATGAAAACCCAAGTGAAGTTCGAATATTTATTAAGGTGAACAAGTGATCAAGTATGCATGTACAAGTATAGAAGAACGTTGCAAACAAGAATTAAGGTGAACGTATGTATAGAGAGAGAGAAATCACAGTGGAGTATATAACAGTTCAACCGAGTCCTCGCACTGACGTATATCGTGTACTTATTCAAAAGAATGACAAACAAGTTCATGGTGTAATGTATATATAGAGAGTTATTTAGAGTCCAAATATGTATGTCCATTAGAAAAGTCCGGGTATAAGATATGTTCACAAGTCCAAGTAAGTGGTACTGATGCCATCGGCCAACACTTTCCGTTTCGGGTAGAAAAATGTGAAGGCATCTCGTTTCTGGATGTAGGTTCGCATCTGGTGGTCGACGACGCGGAATCCTCGGTTAGTGCCACTCGCACTGGTCTGGCTTTGGAGCACGTCCAGGTACAAGGCTTGTCGATGGCGGGGTCACGCCGGTTGACCCCTTTGCAACTGAACTTATTGTTTCCATCTCCACCGTAACAGAAGTAGGTCTTGGACGACAGGGCGATCATGGCATCGCCACTCCACTCCAGCTTAAACAGGCCCGGCGTCCGGTTGTCGTACTGGTAATGGTCACGTCGAGGTAGCCACTGGTCCCGTTCCACCTCATACTGTGCGCGTAACTCCGGTTTCACCAGGGACTCCCAATCCGCGTTAGAGACGGCCATGTAGGCAGAGTCCGTGTCCATTTCCATGAGTTGCCAATCGGATGGGTGGAAATACACACCCATGAAATCGTAGAGGAACTGGAGCATCCTCAGCTTGGCCACCTGGTATACCATACATCCAATTTGGAGGGGCAGGTTGTAACGAATGACCTTTTTGGCTAAAGAGATTTCATAGGTATCATCAGCGATGACGTCGACGGACCGAAACAGAGGCGAGTTGATCTTTTTGCGGGCTTGTTTGGTTGTACAGATATTGACGTTGACGTGCTTGTCTTGGTTGGTGACCGTTTTTCCGTAGTAACCATTGCCTGTCAATTTCCAAGATTCACCGATAATGGCCTGACTAGGATCTTGATCGCCTTGACGACGGGCAGACGTCACGATGTCGGCATTCCGCGCGAAACAGGCATTGGGCACGTACTGAAGGACTTGGTACACGCGCGTCACTTCGAGACCATGGCTCATGTACCACTGTAGCAGAGGGGTACCCAGCAAGATTTTCTCTGCCCACATACTCCCAATCAACATTCGACGAGGTTGTTTCAATACGTCATGTTCCTCAGCATAGGCGCCCATGGTCTCTCCAATGTCAGCCCGAACACATCTCGGGCGAACACTCCTTGAAAGACCCTACGTGTTCCTGGGTCAGTCTCCAGCACCGTGGTTATCTGGTCTGTATCCATGTTAGGTGGAGAAGTCACACAGCACGTTACGGCTTTTATCGATTTGAATGATGTTGTCAAACTCAGCGTAGCAGATCACATTGATGGTTTTCGGTAAAGGTGTCCCGAAGTGCAGTTCCAAGCGTAAGTTGCCTTTCTTGATGAGACTCAGTTGATGATCGTTGTCTAAGGTGGGAGTCAGATCGAAACAGAACAATGTGTACCCTCTGCCGAAATCGTCTCGACTGATCATATTTCCCTCGTCTTGGTTGATTTGGCCAGTTGCTGTGAAGAGGTTCAGATAGCTCCGGATGTAATTGTCCGTTCCAAAGTTAGGTTGTAAGGGGCGTGCCGGTACCTGTTGACCATCCACATGCAGGGCCACGAAATTGATGTTGAACGCTTTTAGGTTGAACGGATTCCTCGAGAGAGTCCCATTATAACTCACGTTCTCCACACAGGCTAGGGTTAAACGCTTGGACAAATCCCCCAGGAACAGGTTTTCTTGATTGACAATCATATTGCCTTTAGGAACGGAAAAGACCTTGGTCTGTACTCGTCGAATCGGGTACTGGGCTGGTTTTTTCTCCAAGGCTCTGATGTGCCCCAACTGTACACCTGGGCTCGGTTTCACTTTGCGTATAAACAGACTTGCCTCTTGGATGACAATGTTATACTCGAGGTCCTCATTCGGGGCCATCAAGGCAAACGCAGGCGTTGCGCGCACTAGTCGTATTTTGACAGGTACTCCATTCAAGAGGTATCGGTCCTGCATGAATAAGTCCGCATGCAGACGTCCCATCATATCGACCGAGTGACTCTCTGCTGTGAAATCCACTCTCTCCGTGTAGCCGGCATTATCAGGACTCGCTTCCATCTTGCCTGGGGTATCTCGGTAGAACAACGGGGCTGTCAAATACGACTTTTTAGCGTCACGCCCGTAGGATAACAGTGTTTCGATGTAGGCTCGGTACGGGTACGTGTTCGTCGAGGCGCTCACCAGTTTATCACTCAGGGCTATATCCACTTGCTGGAATAGCGAATGAAGCCAGAGATTCACTGGACCCACGGGTGCCTCTGCTTTCAGGTCTGTCCCATCTTTATTGGTGATTTTAGCTTTCACATATAGGTACGTATGGGCTAAATCCAGGTAGGTCGTATCTGCGTTGGTGATGGTGAATTCAATGGGGCCTGTGGCTGTAATGCTGGAAAGGGGCAGATGTTCCACCCATTGACCCTCTTCGGCACTGGTCTGAGTAGGTGGGACGGTCCATAAATCAAATTCACTGTTGGTAGAAGGACACGACTCGGCATGGATGAAAGCCATCTTTAAGAAAAGATATCCTTGGTCTTCTTCGATGTGCGTCGTCGCTGGGTCGGTCGTCGACTGGTGCGTGGTCTCGGTGGGGCAGCTCTTTTATTCCCTACGGTGCGTTGTGCTTTGGCCACCAAGACGCCTCCCGCTTCTTTGGCCCGCCGTTTCAAGGATTCTTTGGGTGCCGTACCCCCCAAGACATCACCGGCCACTTGCAGTCCACTGCGCACCGCTTGTTTGCCGATCGCTTTGACCCCACGCGTCACCAAGGGCAGGAACGTTTTGACGATGCTCCCGAGTATGTTTCCCAGTCCATGGCCTCGTTGCATGCGTGTACCCGCAAAGACAGGAAAGTTACCCCCGGCCTGTTTGGTGTAATGATCGACGTAACTGGCTGTATGGCATTGATAAGGCACCTTCATTATGCAAAGTGAACCGCTCGGACTTGACGGAAATGAAGTGTCAGCACCACTTTTCCTCGTTCGAATGCCACCGGTCGTCCCGTGTCGTCTCTTATATCGATGACGATGGAGCTAATATCGGTCTGACTGACCGGTAGATACACGATATGCCTGAAACTGTGGGTGACTTGAGCTCCATACGTGCCTTTCACCGGGCAGACGCGCAGTAGAGGTACGTTGCTGTCGCCGACAATGTGTGCATCGACCACGTCCGAGTAGACGTACAGCCCATACATACCACCACGCATGTCCATCGGGATGTGGGCTATCTCGCCGGTGGGGCCAGCGTACCCCTGGTAATTGAAACCCAGCATTTGCTGTAGGGTAGCACTGAGTTCGACACTCACGTTGGGGCTGAGCGTGAGATTGGCCTTGTCGTGTGCGTTGTAATCGAAGTCCACATGATTTTTGAAGGGGAAAGATTTGATGGGTTTTGAAGTATTCGTGACGTCTCGTAGAGACTTATAATGCATCAGACTTCTCAGTCCACCCATGAACGCCTTGGGGGTATCATATTGACCATCGGGTAGTTTGAGTCGAGTTTCTTGTCCTTCGTAGGTCACCTCGTACCATACTTCATTGGCTCGCACGTTGTACCACGAGTAAGGGTATTGGATATCCACGAGTCCACATTCCCAGCGTCCAGGTAAATGCAACGGTTGCGGTAACTGGGTCACGTACTTGGTCAAGGTGTCGTCAGGAAACACATCAGCCGAGCTGTTACTGGGTAGGGTGAGGTAAAACATGATGACTGAGCTGTCCTGCTGCTGCTGTTGGTTTTAATACTTCTCCCAGGCCTTGGGCGCTAATCGTCGTGATGGTCGCGGTGATTTGGCTCTTGGTGGTTGCAGGGGGTGGCGTGGTAAAAGGGGTGAAAACGTAGGTGCCCGCCGTGGTGGTGATGTGGGTGGTGACTCCGGTTCCCAAGGTTCTGGTGGTGTACTCACATTCTGCATAAAGGCCCAGCGCTGAGGGTTGCCCACCAATTCCTGTGGTACATGCATGTCTTTCAAGCCTTGAGCGAAGACCTTCCATCCTCGAGGATCCGTGTGCGTCCTGCGTTGACGCATCAGGTCATTCACTAAATCCGTCATGTGGGTCCCGGGGACCACCTGATTCTGTACCAGGAGTTCGCCTTTATCATTCCAAGTCATGTTAGGATTCTGTTTCATTCGTTGTAATACCAGGCCAGCTTGTTTCTTGAACGAGGCAGGTACACTCTTCAGGACTTCGTCTTCCACCCACTGTGGAGCTGTGGAAGGTACCCCACCCGGCTGTTGGAACGGTGCTGAGATCGGCGGTGTGTCACGTGGTGATGGTGGTGGTGGTGGAGCAGAGAGGGTTTTGTATTGGTCCATGAACGTCATGTACCGCTGAAGCGTCTCATTGTACCGTTGTACTTTCTCACTATCGCTTAACCCCGGTCTCTGTAAGATCTGTTGCATCTCTCCATGGAGGGTGTTTATCGTCTTCACCGTAGAAGGGACAGGGTAGGGCGATTGGAGGTTTTGAAGGAGCCGAGGTTCGACGAGGGCCATTTTTTTCGTGTGGTTCATTGTCGGCCGAAGAGTCCACCCAATACTGGACCCAACACGGAAGCGGCCAACGGTGCTAAGATGGCCCCGAGAAATCCACCTTGCTGTAACACCTTTTTCTTTTGTGTTTGAGACACTCGCTTCTGGACTAAGGTTCGGAGACCTGTCTTATGCTTGGTCAACTTGGTCTTCTGAGCCGGAGTCAGTGGTACGTTGCCTTTTAAGATATTGAGTCCAATCTCGCACAGACAGCACACGAGAGCAGGGTCCGCACCGCGTACAATGGTTCGGACTAACTCGGGTGGGGCTGTCTTCAATACACGGAGCGTGGGAGCGTGCTTCCGTACTCGCGCAGACATCCTGTACAACTAATGCTAGAACCCACAACTCTGCTCTTTTTATCTACTTCAGAGAACACAACCCTGCTGTGGCATTCATTCTTTTTTATTATCCCCATCATCAAAACACACACACACACACCCCAGCTGGGGGAGCCACTGTAGGTGTGTTTACATTATTTTTGCATGTACACGTGGTGAGTCTCTCCGGGAAAGATGCCGGTCCGTAGTCGAAGGTGGTCGGGGGTGGTTTGCTTCAGGTCGAAGAGCATATACCCGTGCTGAGGGGTTGTGGCATCTTTAAAGGCTTCCAACGCAAACGGTGTGCGGCCGGGATACATCTGTCTCGCCAGGTGCAGCAGTTGAGTGGTATCTCTCGGGTTTTTGAAGACCACCATGTAGTGGGCATTTAAGCTGATGTTCCGATGTTCTTTGTTTTTACTGAACAGATTCTGCACAATGTAGATGATGCTGAGCCGTCGATGATGGCTGCCTTTGGTAAAGAGTTGGGTGACCCGCGCATCCGTCTCCGCCATGAGATCATCCAGAACCACCAAGGTGTCGGGTTCCAAATCGGCCAGGTTGGGTAGGCCTTCCACGAACGTGATGTGGGGCATTGCTGCATACGCTTCCTGCCATTCTCCGTAACACCACACGACTCTGGCAATGGGTGGAGTGATCATGCTGTCGGCGTGTTGAAGGAGCTTCCTGACGAAGTGCGTTTTGCCGGAGCTCGTCGGTCCTGCGATGACGCAGGTGAAGGGATGCTGCCACCGAGGGTCCATGGTTGGAGGTGTATCCGCTGTCGTGGTAACCCGCTCTTGTAAATTTGGTACGAGTGAACTGGAGTGGTGGTGGTGGGTACAACGTCGGTTGTCGTTGTCTGTTCACGTTCAGGGATGATGCTGGTGGTGATGGGTACAACGTGGGTCGTCGTCGTTGTCGGTTCACTGTGAGGGATGAAATCCGGTGGGTCTTCAGACGTAGTGGATGTACTTGGTGTAAGTGTGGAGCTTACACTCGTTGTGGCTTGTACACGGGGTGTGGAGGTGGTGGTGGTGACTGGGCTGGATACGACTGGTGCTCTCTGTAGACCGGTTTCACTGATGGCTGGTGTTCTCAGTTGGTTAAGTAACGTGCTGACATAGGCTACGTCGTAAAACACACCTCCGTACAACACACTCAGCAGGGTTAGCACTAGTACACCAAAGCCTACTTGCACTTTGCGCGTTTTGGAAGACGCTGTGTTCAGAGACGGTTGCACCGTGTTCATGGTTGGACGTGGAATGAAGGAGGACGGTAGTGGTGTCTGGCTTTATAGCCGTTTCACCTGGTTGGCACCGACCCAGGAATTGAAGGAACTGGGCCAGCCTTGCCATTTGACGAAATGAAACAGTTTGCCACGTCGACGTTCCGTTTTCAAAATCTGTTCCACCGTGTAGTAGTCTTGCTGTGATTTTACGACAGGCTGTAATTCCATCTCGTAAAACGTGCCTAGCAACGGTTCCCCTTGAAGATCTTCCAGTTCATAGACTCGCCGCTGTCGGGGTAGGCGCCGTTTAATCAGGAAGTGCTCATCGCTCCAGTTGGGCAAGTAACTTTTCTCGAACTTGCCCTTGACTTTACTGATGCGTACAGGGTCCCCGACCTTGAACATCTCCTTCGGTGCTGGTTGCGATGGCCTGGGGTACAAGACACGCCGGACTTGGGCTTCATTGCGTTGGGTCACGGTAATGGGGGCTCTCTGTATACTTCGATGATAGGCTCGATTGTAACCCCTCACCAGTTTCGGGAGAACATCGATGTACCGCCTTGTATTCTTATAGGTGAAATATTTATACATACGACCTTTAAATGTCCTGTTGAACCTTTCCACCACGGACGCCTTGGTCTCGTTGTACGTATGGAAGAAGAAGACCTTCTGGGCTTTCAGAAAGGCTTGGAACGGTCTGTTGAGGAATTCCGTGCCTTCGTCGGTTTGCAAATACAAAGGTTTGCGCCCGGTCTTGAAGATGTCTTTGAACGCCGCTATGAGATTCGCCCCCGTTTTCGTCCGGATGGGTACCACCCACGCATACTTGGATAGGACATCGATGCACGTCAAGATATATCGATTCCCATCGTTGTGTTTGGCAAAGGCGCTCATATCGACCAAATCCGCTTGCCACTGGGCATCTATTCCTCCCACGATGACTCGGTTCCGTAGAAAATGGCGACGGACAGCTCGATGTAAGGTATAGGTGTCTTGTTTTCTTAACCAATCTCGGACTTGGGTACGTTGTATCCCCTGGGGTTTGGCCGCTCGATAGAGAGCCGACAATGCACTATAGGCCGCCGGACTGTCGGGACTGTAGTATAAGTTATCCAACACCTTCTCCCAGCGCTTCATGGTGACACAATGATGATGGACCCGGAGAGTATGGTTTATTTATAACAAGTTTCTACCACCGTTGTGTTGGTTGACTCAGTTCAGCCGGGTAATCAATGGCCTCGTCGTCGTCGGGTTCATGTAGTTGTTGTTCATGGGGTTCAGCCAGCGCGTCCTCCATAGCACGAGCCCACGCCAACTCGTCTGATGATCGCTCGTCCGGTGTAAACAGCTGGTCCACAATAGGCACTACTTTCTCCAAGGCTGACCACAGATGGGGGTCTAGGGTGAAGCTTCGCGTAGCATCTTGGTAGCGGGCCAGACGTGCGAAGAAAGGCCCACGGTATACGTAGATGGCATTGTCTATGTGGATGAGGTGTCCGTCGAGCTCGTCGCTCAACACCCGTTTAAATTTGGTCCAGCCGTCACGCTGTAGCGTCACCGTATTCGATACGGTCTCAGCGGGCGACCAGCAAATAGCTCCACAGTCTTCCACCAGGGTGACTTTATCTTCATAGACGTGTAACCCCACCTGGGGTGTAAGGGGCAGGATGGCTCGTAGGACGGATGACATGCTTGCTCCAATGTCGAACGGTGAATGACACACACTCTGTCTGACCCTGGTATTTATAGTGTCAATACCACAGCGCCAGGGTCAATAGGGCACAGACTAGTATGAGGCCAACCAGCCGGTGCTGGTTCCGGCGTGAGCGCTCGTGGTCCATAGCCCGAGCATCAAGGATGGCTGTCATAGTCCAGTAGTGGTGAGTGATGGCACGCCTCTCCATCGAGTGCACTCTGTGGAGGACCGCTTCTGTGAACTCGTTCAGGATCTGGCGTCGTCCCTCGTTGTCGTCGCCATCTGCAAACATGGACCGGACCACTGCTCGGTAACCCGTGAATGAATTCACCACGGTGGCATACTGTAAAATGCGAGTCGCATGGGGCTGGATCTCCGCCATGGCTCTGCAACCGTAGAAATGAAGGTGTGGGATCCAGAGGGACGTGTTTTATAG
The DNA here is from genome assembly GCA_036873755.1 of Hanleya hanleyi. Classification (NCBI taxonomy): domain Eukaryota; kingdom Metazoa; phylum Mollusca; class Polyplacophora; order Lepidopleurida; family Hanleyidae; genus Hanleya; species Hanleya hanleyi. Next base: position 78,811 of record JAVTVY010043340.1, on the reverse strand, counting down.
ACCAGGTCACACATGCGCGCCTAGCTCTCGGGTGTAGTCCGTGATACGCAGTATTCTGATGGGTTATGTGGCTCCTATAGAGATAGTACTTCATCGACCATGGGGATTACTTTTTCCAAGGCTGTCCATAGATCAGGGTCCAGAGTAAAACCACCTTGCTTGAGACAGAGGAGTCGAGCAAAATAGGGACCGCGGAAAATGTAGACGTCGTCACACAGGTGAATGCTATCACCGTCGAGGTCACCCAATAACACCCGTTTCAAGGTAGTCCAGCCTTCCGGGGATAAAGAGACACGCGCTAGTTCAGACGTGCACCAACACCTACTGTCGTCATCGATGAGCTCCACACGTTTGGGATACAACAATAGGGTGCAGTCCGGTGTAAGAGTGCGGGTCTCCCTCACACGCTCGTCTTCAGGCAAGACTTCAACCGGAGGTACTGCTGGGTGCCAGGGAAAATCTTCTCCACGTCTCATGCTTTCGTCTCATACAAGCGGGTAGGCAAGCAGGCTGGCTGGCTGGCTAGAGGTGAGGCAGGCAGGCAGGCTGGTCAGGTCAGGTCAGTCAGAGTGCTCCGCAGGGTAGTGCAATGAATACACCCCTAAAAATCGCCTGCTTTTATACGTTTTTCTACAATCCGCCATCTTAAACCCACCACCACCACCTCCATCCCACCAACCACAGCCGCCATCTTAAACCCACCACCACCACCTCCATCCCACCACCACAGCCGCCATCTTAAACCCACCACCACCACCTCCATCCCACCAACCACAGCCGCCATCTTAAACCTACCACCACCACCTCCATCCCACCAACCACAGCCGCCATCTTAAACCCACCACCACCACCTCCATCCCACCAACCACAGCCGCCATCTTAAACCCACCACCACCACCTCCATCCCACCAACCACAGCCGCCACAACACCTATAGATTATGTTTATTACTAGGACGTCAGCGAAATACTAGTACCCATCCTCCGCATGGCAGAACTGTACAACCCAGAACAAATCTAGACATGCCTTGATCACGTGATCGTCATTGGGAAACCCCCACTGGGGAATCCCCCACTGGGAAACCCCTCCACACTTCCTCCACAAATCTGCGCAGAAACACCTGCGCACTCGTCAAAATGTGGTCTGTAATGCCGTTATACTACTACTCGTATTGCATGCTGATAGCAAAATACGAATGTAGCGTGCAAGATATATGGCGTTACGTTTCGTAACTTGATTCTACATCCGTTTAACCCGGGGCTAGGCGCCGTATGAACCCATGTATCTCAAGATGCTCCAGGTGTTCATGTGGACAGTCACGATCAAAGCGTGAGTGAGATACCAGTTACTCTAGATAATGACTTTAACGAAATTCATATGGATTAGGAATACTGATCAGCGATACGGATTTGATATTTTTGGAACATCAATATGTCTGGCCAGCATCATTGAAAACTGTTGACCGATTCTGTCTTGCAGGGACCTATCCCATTTTTATGTATACTATGATTTACCTTTTTGAAGTTCGTGCTAATGCTGTTAGATAAATTAGGTCTTTGAATTATAGACGCGGAAATTCTTTAATGGACGAGGGCTGAATAATAAATGACCGACTAGACGCTTGTATTTTTGACTTACAGCGACATTGATTAGTCATTATACCTGACCTGACCAGGAATGGTTTGTGATTATATTGAAATGTTTCTGTAATAATTGACTCTGTAAAAGATCAAAACCACCTTTGCAAAGTTTAATAGGAAAACCATCCGGGCCAGTTTGATTCGCCACCTCCCAAATTTACCGTGATGATGGGATATAGTAATAGTAAGAGACGCTTACATGGCGGCCTCTTGTAACCCTTGTGACGTCATTTCCGGTTCCGGTCAGGCGATCGTAATTGACCTTTGACCCTGCGTTTAATCTATGAGAGTCTCCGATAATGTTTGGGAATCTCCAGGAACGTCTGCACTGAGCAGGCTGGTCTGGATGCACGTTTTGGTGTCGGGGTGAACCATTCGTATTCCAGATGGGCTGAGTGGGGTATCATTTTGAGGGCTCTGTGGATGATACGTGCATGATCATTTGAGGTGTAATAGAGAAAGTGCAGTTTCGGAGGTGCACATATAAAGAAAGGGGCCATGTTCGGTCTGGCGGCCTGGTAGCGTTTCTTTTGGGCGCGTGAGTGAGTGAATGAGTCAGTGAGTGAATGAGTTACGAGTGAATGAGTGAATGAGTTACGTGTGAGTGAATGAGTTACGAGTGAGTGAGTATGGTCAATCTTAACGAAGTGACGCCCGAACGGTGGGGAGTGAAGTCCTCGGCATATACACCTATACCTATCCCTTAATGTCTTAATGCCTTGACGCAATCAGATGACAGGGAGAGAAAAAAGACGCGTTCGCATATAGTTTTTATATGGTTTAGTATCCCCTCCATCACATCACACCCGCGCAGGGGGAGCCGCGTTGGATGCGTTTACAATTTTTGTATGCTCTTGTCCCGTTGTCAGGCACATCTTCGGCTGCTCTTGTCAAATCAGAAGCCGCCATTTGGGGTTGCGTCTGTCTTCAGTCATGCTTGCTCTCGTCTGCTCCTGTCCACACAGAAGCCGCCATTTGGTGTTGTTCGCTATTGTCCGTAAGACGTGTCTTGACGAAGGCCAAGCGTCACTTGTAAGAAGATATGGGGCAACCGCATATCGAGGCCTTGCGTCTTGCAAGTAAGCCTGAGAGAGGAAGAACCCACCTTTTGCGATACTATTGTGTATGAGGCTTTTAATATTCATAGAAACGCCTGTTGAAAATGATCCTGTGCGGGCGTTGTCGATCGCCTCAGCATGTAGCTTCATGCACAATACGACCGCAAAAGGTGGTGTCTTCCTCACTCAGACTTCCCTGGATATAACCTATCAGCGAGCGAACTGTCTGTAATCATGCAGTGGATAGACTCTCAGAGTCTCTGTGTCGGTAACAATCGGTGGACTCTCAGAATCTGCCGGTATGCATCTAGATCGGTTTCTTTTGCCTCTGTGCCTTCATATCGATGTATATTATCCTGGATTCACATCATAATATCTGGTAACGTGAGTTATAGTTAGTTAAGATTTTGGCGCCTTAAAGCTGAGGAGTAGCATCTCCTGCACATACACATATATCTATCCCTTAATGTCTTGATACCTTGACATAATCAGATGAACAGAGAAAGAAAGATCAACACATTCACAACTTTTCATACACTTCATTATCTCCTCCATCACATCATACTCACGCTGGGGAAGCCGCGTTGGGTATGTTTACAAGTCATATATGCTCTTGTCCGTGTATCAGACTCATCTTCGACTCCTTATGTTCAATCAAAAGCCACCATTTGGTATTTTGGTGTTCGAGGACATCTTGCTATTAGAGTATCCTGGACTGCCCAACGGTGATTAGGGATACGTCTAACGGACAAGAGCGAATATGGTCGAAGATTAACAAAACACCAAATGACGACATCTGATTGGACAAGAGTAACCGAGAGTACATGTAACGGACAGAGCTAACATGGCTGAAGATAGACGCAACATCAAATGGCGGCTTTGAATTGGACAACAGCAGACGAGGATGCGTCAGATACACGGACGAGAGCATACAAGAATTGTTATCCTGATCTAGGTCCGGTTCTAGGCCAACGAAGATTCGAATTGTCAAAGAAACGCGATTCTCTGCCAACTGAAGAAAAGGCTAAAATGCGAATAATCCAGGTAAAAGAGCCGCCCTTTCTGGTGCTGAAAAAAGTAGAAAAATAGGTATTGAAAACAGAGATCGTAGCCAGAACTGTGCTATTCCCGACTTTTCTTTGTTCTCTTGAGTGCGTAATCATAACTTCAGTTCAACTGTATATATACTTGACAGAGTGTTTATCTTTCATTCGATAGTCGAAGGCCACCTCGTGTTTAGGTAGGCAAACGTCGAGCCTCAAGTTGAAATGTGCGTGTTTATATACCAAAACCCGTTGGTTGTTCATTTCAGTCACTACAGACCTTTACGTGATACATTTCAACAGACCTTTAGGTGATATATTTCAACCGCAACGAACCGTTTGAATACGAATATGCATTATGGGCTACTATGCAGTCAAATGATTGCTGAAATTCTTCAACCAGATACAATAGGTAAACCATACAGAAAAAAGGTATATCGAGCGTATCTGCTCAGTTTAATATTGAGCCAATATGTAAGACGTGCATTTGTTTTTACATGCATTTTTGAAATGGGATTCAGGTTGGCTCCATTGTCGGTTATGCACGTCTATACCTTTCATATTTGAAGAGCATGTTCCTGCTATCCAGAAATGAATTTAATGTAAAGTGTTTAACTATAGATGCATCGGAAATTTGAAATTGAGGGTGATAGAGATGTATAGTTATATGGTCCGGATATTGGTTTTCTCTGAAGGTAGAGATGTGTACTTCCGGTCATGGAATTCATGTAACAATACTCATGTCAGTATGTATAATATTATATCGCCACTTGCTTTTGCTACTATCTTCGAATATTAGCTCTTTTCAATAATAGGTCCACAAGTATTTATGTCGAGATATATTCTCTTTTCAATTGCCGAACTATAGCTTGTATTATATAAGTTATAACATATAGTTCTCTGTGGCTTTACATGTGTCGGGATAAATATATATATATATATATATACACATATATAACCGAAAAATATTGAGAGATACTGTATCTGTACATGTATATGTAGTATGGCGACGATGCACATATAACTTTGTATGATGTGTGGATTAGAAAAAAGAAAAATGAATAAAAAATGCCAATTATAAAAAAAAAAAAAAATATGTAAGACGTCACGAAATTTTTGCCCCATTGACATGAGTGTCAAAACTGCATATTTACTATTGATCACCTGCTGAAAGCCATATTGATTTCATCACAGACTCGAAGAACCGTTTCATTTTGAGATTATTTCCTTAGTAACCTCTCATTAGTTTTACTAAGTAGCGCATGAGGCTCTGTATATTTTGTACAAGAGATATGTTAAATAACGACCCATGTATAGTATTTATTTGAAATTTCTGGAAATTGGCTAAAGCTGTATTAGAAGATTGATAGCCAATCATTGCCATAGCTGGTACAACTCCATATAAATATATAAATATTGAGAATTTATCTTCGTTCTGTTACTGAACCAATATGTAACACGACGCGAAATTATGTCGCTTTTACATATCCGTTTGGCCGATCATTAGGGTATGTTGATTACCTGATATAAGCTATTATTTGACCACAGTACTGGTCCTAATTCCTGATATTCTTTCTCGTCATTTACCTAGCTCCTTGTCATCATTTTACTATTGTGCGTTAGTGCCCTATATTTATTATATGTGATGGGTTGAATAACAGTCCATGTTTTCAGGAGATTAACCAACGCGAATTCAATTAATAATTTTTCGGTATTAGAAGCCGAATATTCAATCATAATGTTATAAATCATCTATCAGAACTTAGTACAAATATATATATATATATATTGAGGATATATTCTAAATCTGTAACAGAACCAACATGTAACACGATGCGAAATTATGTCGCTTTCACCTAAATTTCGATCATTTATCTAGCTACTTGTCATCTCTCTACTGAGTGGTGTACCTGCGCCCTATATTTTGGTGGGAGATATGTTTCGTATGCCCATTTAACATGCTATTTCGGTCTTGTTGACATGGATCTCAGATTTGAGTTCCTGCTAATCTACGATCTATTGCATTTTTTAAATCGAGTGATTTTCAGTTGAATATAATGCTCACAAGTATACAATACTCATACAAATTAACACTGATCTTTGGCTATTGCCTGGAACAAAGAAAGTAAAACATAAAATCAGAAAATAAAGAAAAAATAGAATTATTGTAACATGAACGTACTATACTGTATTATCGCTACTATATAGTGTAATGTTAATCAGTCAGTTGGTCTGATATCACCTATCATATCGGTCAAGAAGACACCGACTATTTGTATTCCTTCATTGATCGGATGGTATACTGGGAGGGAGGGGGAAGGAAGGTGGGGGTTAAAGGAAAATTCGACACATTAGCCAGTTATCCTAATTTTATTACTTTCTGTATAGTATTAGTTATTAATAATCATAATTTGTATTATTCTGACTTAGTTCCAACAGTTTCAACTTTCACAGGTTTCCCAAAATGCAATCCACATGTAAAATTACCGTTTTATTTTGATACCATGACATTTTGCCTGTTATACAATGGATGACATGCTTAACGGAGAGAGCGTTCCTTTAAATCCATTGTCTTTATTACCGTTTTTCGATGACGATGAAATGGAATTTCCCACTAACCTGGACTTGTAAAACACTGATCCTGATAAATACTTAGAAGATTTTGAAAATATGTGCTTCAGCCCTTTGGAATTGAATAGGGATGATAATAATGTTTATGTAACTGAGGACAATCAATATGAGGCATCTCACTGGAATGAAATTGATATTCATCAATCTAAGTACTACATCGAAGATAGTTTCACGTCCTACGTTCAGTCAAACAATATTGTTGACAACGAATCATTTTCTGTGATACATTTTAATGCCAGAAGTTTGAAGAAACATTATTCTGAAATCTTAGGCCTTTGCTGTAATATCAGTTTTGATTTTTCTGTTATCGGAATTTCTGAAAGCTGGCTTAATCCTTCGACCGAGCAGCTATTTGACATTCCCGGCTATCGGCCATTTTGCTGTTCCAGATCGTCAAAAAGAGGTGGGGGTTTGGTGTTGTACGTAAACGAAACCATAACAGACTGTTCTATTATTGAAAATCTCTCCTATCAAGAAACTAACGGAGAATATGAGTCACTTTTTGTTAGTATTAAGGTTAATGATCAGTCGTATACAGTAGGAATAATATACCGACCACCCGATAAAAATGTAGTAGATTTTAATGAAAACTTACAAACAATTATGAACGTTCTCAAACCTGAAAGAAAGAAATGTATGATAATGGGCGACTTCAACATTGATTTATTTAAAACTGACAGACATTGTCTTTCCAAAGACTTTTTAGAAATAATGAAGTCTAATTACTTTTTTCCAAAAATTACAAAACCAACTAGGGTAAAATCTCGATCGGCGACTTTGATTGACAATGTTTTTCAAAATTTTCATGAAGACTGTTTGATGTCTGGCATTCTACTCTCTGACATAACTGATCACTTCCCAGTCTTCCATATAAACAAAGCACTACTTCTTGAAAAACTGGCTGATCGTACATCTACCTATAGAATTACAAATCAGAACCAAAAAAATATTTTCGAAGAAAAAATTAAAAATATTGATTGGGGCGATGTCGCTAATGAAATGAATGATGTTAACAACGCATTTGAATTGTTTTCCAACAAATTTAATTGTGTATATAACGAGTCTTTTCCTGTTACATCTACGTCTTTTTCAAAGGTCAAAATAAAAAAGCCATGGATAACATACGGTATTCTTAAATCAATTCGGGAAAAGAATAGACTTTTTAGACAGCACACAAAAGGTAATAATGCGGACGACACACAGAAATACAAGCAATACAGAAATAAATTGAATCACACCTTAAAATTAGCAAAGAGACTATATTACGAAACTAAATTCAATCAGTGTAACAATGATATTAAAGGTACTTGGAAAGTATTAAATCAACTCATGAACCGCAAAAAAAGTTCTAACTTACCAAATACTTTCAAAATTAATGACCGTGATTGTTCGGACTCTTCGATTATTGCAAACGAGTTTAATGATTATTTTAGCTCTGTAGCTACAAAGCTAGCGGACGTAATCCCTCCGTCACCTAATGATTTTAAAGAGTTTTTAAATACTAATTATAATAATGAGTTTTATATGGAACCTTGCACTACAAAGGAAATAACCGATATTATAACTACTCTTAAAAACTCAACCTCTGGGATAGATGGCGTACGTATATCACTTATTAAACCTATATGTAATTTGATTAGCATACCCTTATGTCATGTTGTGAACTTATCCTTTAAACTTGGAGTTGTTCCCGAACCTTTTAAGGTGGCTAAGGTGACTCCTTTATATAAGAGTGGAGACCAAACCCTTTTTGAGAACTATCGACCCATTTCAGTATTGCCGTGTTTCAGTAAAATCATTGAAAAAATAGTAGTAAATAAAATGTTTGACTTCTTAGAAAATTATAATATAATTTGTTGCAACCAGTACGGTTTCCGGAGGAATCACTCGACGTTTTCGGCCGTTCTCTCTCTCCATGATAAATTGGTAGCTGCGAGAGAGGCTAAAAAATATTGTATAAGTGCATTTCTAGATTTGTCAAAAGCATTTGACACCGTCAACCATGAAATCCTTCTATATAAATTAGCGCATTATGGGTTTCGAGGAACTTCGAACGACTGGTTCCGTAGTTATTTGTCATCCCGCATTCAATGCACACAATATAATAATACTCTATCAAAATTTAAGTCTATACCATGTGGAGTCCCACAGGGTTCTATTTTGGGTCCCGTCCTTTTTCTCATTTATATCAATGACATAACAGTTGTTAGCCAAGTTTTAGAAACCATTCTTTTTGCAGATGATACATCGGTCATTCTTTCTAATGATGATCCCGATATTCTGTTCCAGACTATGTCTTTGGAACTTGATAAGTTGCTCAACTGGTTTTCCAGTAACAAACTTTCGTTGAACCTAAAAAAAACTAAGTTTATGCTCATAAAACCCTTATAGAAGATGCAAACCCCCAAAACATACCCGATTATCCATTTCTGGACATTACATTGATCAGGTGGACAACTTTAAATTTCTTGGAGTATATTTCAACGATAGACTTAACTGGTTAACGCATATTGAAGAAATAAGAAAAAAACTTAGCAGGAATATTGGCATAATACATCATATTAGAGATTGTTTAAATAAAAAGACCCTTTACATTCTATACTATTCCCTAATCTATCCATATTTGTCATATTGCAATATTCTCTGGGGTAACACGTACTCGACCCATCTGAAACCGCTAATTACTCTGCAGAAAAAGCTATACGACTAATTACATTTTCATCTAGATATGAACATACCACGCCCCTATTCCTTAAATTGCAATTATTACCTCTGGAACAGTTGAATGACTATCTAGTTTTTCTCTTTGTTGATAAATTTTGCAACCATTTGGATTTATTGCCAATCGCTTTTCGGTCTTATTTTACGAAATTATCTCAAGTCCATAGTTATCCAACCAGACAAGCAAGTCATAATTTATATCGCCAGTTTTATTCATCAGACCTATCCTTTTTTAGTACTAAAATTAAAGGCCCTAAAATATGGAATAAACTACCTTCTCAATTAAAATCATGTACCTCCATTTCCATATTTAAATCCCGTGTGAAGTCTTACCTTTTCAAAGGAACATAGCTCTCTAGCTCCTGTTTCACCCTGATGAAAAAATGAGTAGTCTGTGAAAGTTGGAACATTTGTTGCGAGTTCTTTTAATGTTTTTGTCGTTTTTTTTGCTTTTATCTATAAACAGATCTATTTCTGATAATTCCATGTTCCACCTTCGAGTGTATTATCTACAACTGTTCATGACAACCATCTTGGGATATAACAAGCCCCATGGGGTTTTCATCCCGCCACTTCGATATTTTGTATATTTAGCTATCATATTATCTGGTGAAATAAAAATCAAATCAAATCAAATTAAACACACCCAATGCGGCTCCCCAGCGTGTGTATGATGTGATCGAGAGCGTCGCTATTTTGACTGACTGACTGACTCGCTCACTGACTTATTCACTGTCTCACTCACTCACTAACTCACTGACTGACTGACTCACTTGCTCGCTCGCTCACTCACTCACTCATTCGTTGCTCATGCGCGTATCATTCCTAGTCTGACTCTCCTATAAGAGATTCAAGACTGAACGGCCCTTTCGAACCTCGGAAGGTTCACCTACACCCCAAAACGTCCACCCAAACGCTCTTTTCTACCACTACCAGTATGTACATGCGCAGATTAATACGCGAACACAAATCAACCCAGCCGGACTTTACCCCACGAGCTTTTCAAAATGAGACTCCACTCGGCCCATTTGGACCCCGGATGATCCATCTCTACCCCAAAGCCCTCAACTGAAATTCTTCTTTTATAATACTCCATTACTGCGCCTGAGCAAACTGACTGCACTTCCAACACAAATCCCGATCGGACTCTAGGCCACGAGGGCTTCAATATGACACCCCACACGATAGGCCCTAAGCGAAGAACAAATAAGTATTATTTATTGTGAATATCATGCCGTGATATAGTGTATTTTTCGAAAGCTTTATACCAGCGAAAAGTATTATAGAGATGACAGGGTCACTTCGAAGGCACTCGCAAAATGATTATTTGATTTACAGAATAATTTGAGACTTTGAAGCATGATTATAGCAGTGTATATATAAGGAATGAAATGATTATATGGTTCACGAGTGCCTTTGGGTCATGTGGATGAGAGAAAATATAGACCGTCAGTAACGGTTATATATTTGTTTTGCATACAGCACATATTTGATCTACATTTTTCATCGTACGATTCACCTGCGTGAGGCTGAGCGGTTCAGCGGTAAGGACCACCCCAGGCCCTTACATGCACACAGATGAATTTTAACGAATAACTTAAGCAGCTGAGAAAATGAACAAGGAAAAAAAGCAGATACAGCACGGACAGATTATGTATCTGTCAACAGATACATATTAACAACATTTCTATACGCCTTGTCCAGCATTTCAGAGGACTAGCCGAGCTGCTCATCTGATTTATCGCCCTTGGCACATGTACACTTCTATTGTCTACCTGTGCACCAAAATAGACCTACGTAGAAAGGTGCTGAATTGATTTTCTAACAGGACGAGGAATTATCAAAGATGTCGGCAGACAAGCAATGGGGTAAGCGAGGATTCTGGGGCGTTGGCTACGACTATGACCCTCAATGGATTTTAAACGAAGATCAAAAACAGCTACAAAAGGATCTAATCGAGCTTTGTCGGACGACACTGCGGCCCAATGCTGTAAGTATAGCACAAATACCTGCATATACGTCTCCGAGTGTATATTCAGGTTTTCGAGACTGTTAGCATTACAGAAATGTTAACAAATACTGCTCATTTTCGTAGGTCTACTTCCTTAATTGAATGAAGAGGAGAATCTATTATAATGCTCAAACTTTCAATGTTTGTGAGTTGCAAAGTTTTTATCCCCCCCCCCCGTCCGTTAAAATGAAAATATAAAGTACTAGAGTAACACTATCCTGCTATTCGTTTTCAATTCTGTGCTCCAATAGGGAATATCCAGGTACGATAGTTGTCTGTTACAATTTTTTTTGGTAGCATTGCCCCATAACAAAACTAAAACTACCAGGCTTGAAAATATCTAATATGCGGCCAAAAGAACGCTATGTAAGAATAACTTGGATTCTTTCCTTATGTAGCAGGAGTTAGGAAGTCTTTGGGCATTGCATAGTATCATGACAGATTAAAAACACATGACGGTACGGTACTTGACTAATGCCCAGCTTCAATTTGATCTCGCATACAGTGAAACCAACTGACCTATTTCTCGTAAAGACTGGTTGAGTGGCAAATAGCATTGTCGTAATATAATAGAACAGGTATAGCTGGAACGAGAGAGGGCGAAATCGTGAACTTTTTGAAAGAACGATATACATGTTTATGAATTATTATGTCATTGCACGATCAGGTGCATTAGATCAGATGCGAAGTAGCATTTCCTTGAAGCATGGAAGCCCAGAAGGGACGTGATATTGAGATCATTATCTCAAACCCCGAAATAATTATGAATAAGTAATAGAAATTCCATATTCGCATATAAACCGTGGATAAATCAAAGCGAACAGCGAAACGGAGATACATGCAGGCATACATTTCTGATCTAAGGCACTCACAAAGGTTTATATGCCTTTATCACATTTCAGACAAAATTATTGGGATTTGATTGGATAATTGCTCTAGTTCACAATAGTAGTATGTTCACCGCAAAACAGGTAACATTGACCTCTTTGCACTTAAACTTGAGGGGTAACTCTTGATTTCCGTGAAGCGTCCGACAGGGGGCGCCACCAGCTCAAGGTTATAGATTGGCGTTATGTCTGGCGGTGATGCGGTCGCGGAAAAAAGCTTCCGCGGAGACTTCAAATACGCTGCATGGTCCGATTGGGTCGTATGAGGTATCCATGAGAAACATTCGTGAAGGGGCATCTGATGGGCTGGGTGTGGGGTTGAAATAGCGTCATTCTGCGCATGCGCGGTGGACAAAGGGTATGGAAATAGACGTTTTGGGGTCTAGGGCAGCCACTAATGGTCCGATGGAGTTGAGTGAGGTATCAATGTGAAGCCTATGTGAGGGGGCATCCGCTCAGGTGGGTGTGGGATTGGAATATCGGCATTCTGCGCATGCGCGGTAGACCAAGTGTATGGAAATAGACGTTTTGGGATCTAGGGGAGCCACTATTGCTCCGATTGGGTCGAGTGAGGTATCAATGTGAAACCTATGTCAGGGGGCATCCGATGGGCTGGGTGTGAGGTTGAAATATCGGCATTCTGCGCATGCGCAGTAGACAAAGGGTATGGAAATAGACGTTTTCGGGTCTTTGTGGGTCACTAATGGTCCTATGGAGTCGTATGAGGTATCAATGTGAAACCTATGTGAGGGGGCATCCGCCTGGACTAGTGTTTCGGCCGTTGTCAACATTCTGCGCATGCGCAGACAGGTTATTGTGGGAAAAGGGTATGGAGATAGACGTTTTGGGATCTAGGTAAGCTCCTAGTGGGCCGATTGGGTCAAGTGAGGTATCAATGTGAAGCCTATGTGAGGGGGCATCCGCCTGGACCAGTATCTCGGCCGTTGTCAACATTCTGCGCATGCGCTGACAGGGAATTGTGGGAAAAGGGTATGGAAATAGACGTTTTGGGGCCTAGGTGGGCCACTGGTGGTCCTATGGAGTCGTATGAGGTATCCATTTGAAGCATTCGTGAAGGAGCATCCGACGGGATGGGTGACACGTGGAACTGACGTCATTCTGCGCATGCGCAGTAGACCAAGGGTATGAAAATAGACGTTTTGGGATCTAGGGGAGCCCCTAGTGGGCCGATTGGGTCGAGTGAGGTATCCATGTGAAGCCTATGTGAGGGAGCATCCGCCTGGACTAGCGTCTGGTCCGTGTTTGACATTCTGCGCATGCGCAGACAGGGAATTGTGGGAAAAGGGTATGGAAATAGACGTTTTGGGTCTAGGGGGCCCCTAATGGGCCTATGGAGTCGTATAAGGTATCAATGTGAAGCCTATGTGAGGGGGCATCCCCCTGGACTAGTGTCTCGGCCGTTGTCAACAGTCTGCGCATGCGCAGACAGGGAATTGTGGGAAAAGGGTATGGAGATAGACGTTTTGGGATCTAGGTAAGCCCCTAGTGGGCCGATTGGGTCAAGTGAGGTATCAATGTGAAGCCTATGTGAGGGAGCATCTGCCTGGACTAGTGTCTCGGTCGTTGTCAACATTCTGCGCATGCGCAGACAGGGAATTGTGGGAAAAGGGTATGGAAATAGACGTTTTGGGGTCTAGGTGGGCCACTCGTGGTCCTATGGAGTCGTATGAGGTATCCATGTGAAGCATTCGTGAAGGCGCATCCGACGGGGTGGGTGACACGTGGAACTGACGTCATTCTGCGCATGCGCAGTAGACCAAGGGTATGAAAATAGACGTTTTGGGATCTAGGGGGCCCCTAGTGGGCCGATTGGGTCGAGTGAGGTATCCATGTGAAGCCTATGTGAGGGAGCATCCGCCTGGACTAGCGTCTGGTCCGTGTTATGACATTCGGCGCATGCGCAGACAGGGAATTGTGGGAAAAGGGTATGGAAATAGACGTTTTCGGGTCTAGGTGGGCCACTATGGGTCCGATGGAGTAATATGAGGTCTTATTTTGAAGCTCTCGTGAAGGAGCACCCGTCTGGATGCCTGGTTCGTCCGTGTTCATGAGTCTGCGCATGCGCCGTCTGGTCGTAGTATAGAAATATACACATGGGAGTGTGTTTGGGGTACTCAACCCTATGGGTCCATGGTTGTGGTTTGGTGGTGTGAGATCTGCGCAAGTGTGTGGGACGTCACTTCGGGTTTCACTAAAACTACCTCCGAACACAGAAGAGTTCCAATTTTTCCTTAGACCTTATGCATGTACTTTCAACATCCGGGTTTCCCATCGCCTGTATGGAATGCATGTATCCCGTAATGCCCACTCTTAACCTAGACCAAAACATGTACTTGGTTTACTGCAGTGATTGGGCTCTCTATTTTACTGCAGTGTTCTTGCATTGTTTTCTAGGCATTAATGGGTTACATTTGATCCCATCCTAGGCCACCGATTGGCTATTTTTCTAAGCCCATTCATGGACTGAATTCCCACATGTCCACATGTGGCATTATACTCACACAGAAAACACACACGACAGAGTAAAACTACCTCCGAACACAGAAGAGTTCCAATTTTTCCTTAGACCTTATGCATGTACTTTCAACATCCGGGTTTCCCACCGCCTGTATGGAATGCATATATCCTGTAAAGCTACGTATAGGCGCGCATGTGTGACAGGGTCTATAAAACACGGCCGTCTGGATCCCACACCGCCATTCCTGTTGTCGCAGAGCCATGACGGAGACCTATCCCTATGCGACTCGCATTTTACAGCATGCGACCGTGGTTAATTCACTCACGGGTTACCGAGCAGTGGTTCGATCGATGTTAGCAGATGGCAACGACAACGAGGGGCGACGCCAGATCCTGAAAGAGTTCACAGAAGCGGTCCTCAACAGAGTGGACTTGATGGAGGGGTGTGCTATCACCCACCACTACTGGACTATGACAGCCATCCTTGATGCCCGGGCTATTGACCACGAACGCTCACGCCGGAACCAGCGACGGGTCGTTGGCCTCGTCATGGTTTTTGCCCTATTGACCCTGACGCTGTGGCAATGACAACGACAGAAAAAGAACTGCTCTTTAGAGTCTCCACGCATGCGCTTATGTGCAACGGATATATACGAGGGTCAGTCACAGTGTGCATCATTCACCGTTCGTCATTGGGTCAACCATGTCACCGAGGAACCTGACCATAAATACGAGAGACAGTCAAAGTATGTGTCATTCACCGTTCGTCATTGGGTCAACCATGTCACCAGTCCTACCAGCCATCCTTCTCCTTACACCACAGGTGGGGTTACACGTCTATGAAGATAAAGTCACCATCGTTGAAGACCGTGAAGATGTTTGCTGGTCGCGCGCTGAGACCGTATCGAATACGGTTACGCTACACCGGGAAGGCTGGACCAAATTTAAACGGGTGTTGAGCGGTGAGCTCCACGGAAACCTCATCCACATAGACAATGCCATCTACGTACACCGTGGACTCTTCTTCCCACGCCTGAGCCGTTACCAAGACCCTACGCGAGGCTTCACCCTAGACCTCGATCTGTGGACAGCCTTCGAGAAAGTGGTGCCTATTGTGGACCAGCTGTTTACACCGGACGAGCGGTCAGCTGATCATTTGGGGTGGGCTCGTGCCCTGAGTGAAGCGGCAGCAGAACCCAATGAACAAATGACCAAACCTAGCAATGAACCAGACGACGATGCCATTGATTATCCGACTACACTCAGTCAGCTCAGTGACAATTGCCGGTACGGCATCGGAACCCAAATGAAAGCAGCACAAAGGAACTGTGATCCCAGCGCCAGATATTCACAGACAATTTGGGGTGTACGTTTCAAGTGGCAAGCCCATAATGCACCATGTTCTGACGTCATAAACTTTTCTTCCCTATAAATACCAGAGACCGTCAAATCTGGTACCATTCACGCACTGACCATGACGGAGCATATAATACGGGCGTTTCTCAGCTTGACACCCGAGGTCTCCCTGCACGTCTATGCGGATAAGGTCGATATCATGGAGGAGGTGGGAGACATCTGTGATGCGGACCCTACACAACCGTGCCCGGCTCACATTCGTCTGTCCCGGGCGGGCTGGATCAAATTAAAACGGGTGTTGTCTGGTGAACTGGACGGCGACCTCATCCACTTGTGTCACGATGTGTACGTCCGACGCGGCCCCTTCTTTGCTCAATTGGCTCCACTAGATGGGGGTACAGTGCGTTTTACCCTTCACCCAGTTCTATGGTCTGCATTGCAAGATGCCGTGGCAGATGTGGACCAAGTGCTTATCAAGTGGTCATCAGACGATTTGAACTGGTCATTTACCATGGACAATGTGAATCCCAATGAACAAATTTCTACCAATGAACCAGACGACGACGAAGCCATTGATTACCCGGCTAGACTCAGTCAACCTAGGATATATACAACGGTGGTAGAACCCGTATATCAGGCTTCGTTATAAATAAACCATACTCCCCGGTGCATTATCATTTTGTCACCATGAAGCGCTGGGAGAAGGTGTTGGATAACTTATACTACAGTCCCGACAGTCCGGCGGCCTATGGTGCATTGTCGGCTCTCTATCGAGCGGCCAAACCCCAGGGGATAGAACGTGCCCAAGTCCGAGATTGGTTAAAAAAACAAGACACCTATACCTTACATCGAGCTGCCCGCCGCCATTTTCCACGGAACCGGGTAATCGTGGGAGGGCTAGATGCCCAATGGCAAGCGGATTTGGTCGATATGAGCGCCTTTGCCAAACACAATGATGGGAATCGGTATATCTTGACGTGCATCGATATCCTGTCAAAGTATGCGTGGGTGGTACCCATACGGACGAAAACGGGGGCGAATCTCATAGCGGCGTTCAAGGTCATCTTCAAGACCGGGCGCAAACCCTTGTATTTGCAAACCGACGAAGGCACGGAGCTGACACTTCATTTCAGTCAAGTCCGAGCGGTTCACTTTGCATAATGAAGGTGCCTTACGAGTGTGATGCACACAGCTATATGGACTAAAATGCTCAACAGGCCGGGGGTAGCTTCCCGGTCTTTGCAGGTACACGCATGCAACGAAGACACGGGCTGGGGAACATACTCGGGAGCATCGTCAAAACGTTCCTGCCCTTGGTGACGCGTGGGGTCGAAGCAATCGGCAAACAAGCGGTACGCAGTGGACTGCAAGTCGCGGGTGATGTCTTGGGCGGTGCGGCACCCAAAGAAGCACTGAAACGCCGAGCCAAAGAAGCAGGAGGCGTCTTGGTCGCCAAAGCACAACGCACCGTCGGGAATAAAAGACTCGCACCACCGAGACTACGCACCAGTCGACGACCGACCCAGCGACGACGCACATCGAAGATCCAGGATATCTTTTCTTAAACATGGCTTTCATCCACGCCGAGTCGTGTCCTCCTACCAACAGTGAATTTGATTTATGGACCGTCCCTCCCACACAGACCAGTGCCGAAGAGGGTCAATGGGTGGAACATCTTCCCCTTTCTAGCATTACAGACGCAGGCCCCATTGAATTCACCATCACCAACGCAGATACGTCCTACCTGTACGTGAAAGCTAAAATCACCAATAAAGATGGGTCTGTACTCAAAGGAGATGCACCCGTGGGTCCAGTGAATCTCTGGCTTCATTCGCTATTCCAGCAAGTGGATATAGCCCTCAGTGATAAACTGGTGAGCGCCTCAACGAACACGTACCCGTACCGAGCCTACATCGAAACACTGTTATCCTACGGGCGTGACGCTAAAAAGTCGTATTTGACAGCTCCGTTGTTCTACCGAGATACCCCAGGCAAGATGGAAGCGAGTCCCGATAATGACGGCTATATGGAGAGAGTAGATGTCACAGCAGAGTCACTCGGTCGATATGATGGGACGTCTGCATGCGGACTTATTCATGCAGGACCGATACCTCTTGAATGGAGTACCTGTCAAAATACGACTAGTGCGCGCAACGCCTGCGTTTGCCTTGATGGCCCCGAGTGAGGACCTCGAGTATAGCATTGTCATCCAAGAGGCCAGTCTGTTTGTACGCAAAGTGAAACCGAGCCCAGGTGTACAGTTGGGGCACATCAGAGCCTTGGAGAAAAAACCAGCCCAGTACCCGATTCGACGAGTACAGACCAAGGTCTTTTCCGTCCCTAAAGGGAATATGATTGTCAATCAAGAAAACCTGTTCCTGGGGGATTTGTCCAAGCGTTTAACCCTAGCCTGTGTGGAGAACGTCAGTTATAATGGGACTCTCTCGAGGAATCCGTTCAACCTAAAAGCGTTCAACATCAATTTCGTGGCCCTGCATGTGGATGGTCAACAGGTACCCGCACGGCCCTTACAACCTAACTTCGGAACGGCCAATTACATCCGGAGCTATCTGAACCTCTTCACAGCAACTGGCCAAATCAACCAAGACGAGAGAAATATGATCAGTCGAGACGATTTCGGCAAAGGATACACATTGTTCTGTTTCGATCTGACCCCCACCTCAGACAACGACCATCAACTGAGTCCAAGAAAGGCAACTTACGCTTGGAACTGCATTTCGGGACACCTTTACCGAAAACCATCAATGTGATTTGCGACGCTGAGTTTGACAACATTATTCAAATCGATAAAAGCCGTAACGTCCTGAGTGACTTTGCCACCTAACATGGATACAGACCAGATACGCACCCTGCTGGAGAATGACCCAGGAACACGCATGGTCTTTCAAGGAGTGTTCGCCCGAGATGTGTCCCCATTAGACCGTGTGTATCCTGCTGCTTACGTCCTGAATTACAAGCGTCTAGTCCGTCATTCATAATCCAGCCGTCGTCCATTAGAGAATATCCGCGTCCATAATCCAAAGACCTATTCCATTTGCCACATAACAGTATTAGCACCAAATTCAAAAAGACAATCATAGTATACATAAACATAGGCTTGTTTCCTGCAAGACAGAAGCGGTCAACAGTTTTCAATGATGCCGGCAAGACATCATTTTGTTCCAAAAATATCAAATCCGTATCGCTGATCAGTATTCTTAATCCATAATATTCGTTATAGAGTCGTCATCTAAAAAAAAGATGTATCTCAGTCACGCTTTGATTGTGACTGTTCATATGAGTACCATGAGGATCTTGAAGTACATGGGTTCATACCCGATGGATCGGCCCGGTCAACACTGGGTGGCCGTGTACTTGACAGAAGAGCAGGGCGAATACATTGACCCGTACGGCCTATCACCCCTCCATCCCGATTTAACAGACTTCATGGATCAAGGCACAGAGACGTGGTGTTAGAATAGCAAAACGTTGCAAAGCCTGACCAGTAGTGTATACGGACAATATTGCTTGTTTTACCTGTACCATCGATGTCAGGGACATTCCATGCAGACGATCGTCCACATGTTTGACCAGTACCCCAAGGCCGAGGACCGAGGTATACTCGTATATGACTGGGCTGCCGTTCATTTCAATGTCCCGTTCTGGGCTTAAATTTTTTCACGTAAAGCCCCCTGTTCTGGGCTTCAGTTTTTTCACGTGGTTGTTCTCACATTGTTGTTGTTCACTGAATAAAAAAATGAGATCTCAAAACTCTGTCGTGTGTGTTTTCTGTGTGAGTATAATGCCACATGTGGACATGTGGGAATTCAGTCCATGAATGGGCTTAGAAAAATAGCCAATCGGTGGCCTAGGATGGGATCAAATGTAACCCATCAATGCCTAGAAAACAATGCAAGAACACTGCAGTAAAATAGAGAGCCCAATCACTGCAGTAAACCAAGTACATGTTTTGGTCTAGGTTAAGAGTGGGCATTACGGGATACATGCATTCCATACAGGCGATGGGAAACCCGGATGTTGAAAGTACATGCATAAGGTCTAAGGAAAAATTGGAACTCTTCTGTGTTCGGAGGTAGTTTTAGTGAAACCCGAAGTGACGTCCCACACACTTGCGCAGATCCCACACCACCAAACCACAACCATAGACCCATAGGGGTTGAGTACCCCAAACATACTCCCATGTGTATATTTCTATACTACGACCAGACTGCGCATGCGCAGACTCTTGAACACGGATGACGCAGTAGTCCAGGCGGCTGCCCCTTCACGAGAGCTTCAAAATAAGAGCTCATACGACTCCATCGCACCCATAGTAGCCCACCTAGACCCAAAAACGTCTATTTCCATACCTTTTTCCCACAATTCCCTGTTTGCGCATGCGCAGAATGTCGAGCACGGACCAGTCGCTAGTCCAGGCGGATGTTCCCTCACATAGGCTTCACATGGATACCTCACTCGACCCAATCGGCCCACTAGGGGCTCCCCTAGATCCCAAAACGTCTATTTTCATACCCTTGGTCTACTGCGCATGCGCAGAATGACGTCAGTTCCACGTGTCACCCATCCCGTCGGATGCTCCTTCACGAATGCTTCAAATGGATACCTCATACGACTCCATAGGACCACCAGTGGCCCACCTAGGCCCCAAAACGTCTATTTCCATACCCTTTTCCCACAATTCCCTGTCAGCGCATGCGCAGAATGTTGACAACGGCCGAGATACTGGTCCAGGCGGATGCCCCCTCACATAGGCTTCACATTGATACCTCACTTGACCCAATCGGCCCACTAGGAGCTTACCTAGATCCCAAAACGTCTATCTCCATACCCTTTTCCCACAATAACCTGTCTGCGCATGCGCAGAATGTTGACAACGGCCGAAACACTAGTCCAGGCGGATGCCCCCTCACATAGGTTTCACATTGATACCTCATACGACTCCATAGGACCATTAGTGACCCACAAAGACCCGAAAACGTCTATTTCCATACCCTTTGTCTACTGCGCATGCGCAGAATGCCGATATTTCAACCTCACACCCAGCCCATCGGATGCCCCCTGACATAGGTTTCACATTGATACCTCACTCGACCCAATCGGAGCAATAGTGGCTCCCCTAGATCCCAAAACGTCTATTTCCATACACTTGGTCTACCGCGCATGCGCAGAATGCCGATATTCCAATCCCACACCCACCTGAGCGGATGCCCCCTCACATAGGCTTCACATTGATACCTCACTCAACTCCATCGGACCATTAGTGGCTGCCCTAGACCCCAAAACGTCTATTTCCATACCCTTTGTCCACCGCGCATGCGCAGAATGACGCTATTTCAACCCCACACCCAGCCCATCAGATGCCCCTTCACGAATGTTTCACATGGATACCTCATACGACCCAATCGGACCATGCAGCGTATTTGAAGTCTGGGGACTTTTTCTCCGCGGAAGCTTTTTTCCGCGACCGTATCACCGCCAGGCATGACCGAATCACCGCGGAGGAATACAAGGTCAAAGGTTGCCAGACCTATAGTGGTCAAAACTTGGCACACAGCCAATGCTGATGCAATCTATAACCTTGAGCTGGTGGCGCCCCCTGTCGGACGCTTCACGGAAATCAAGAGTTACCCCTCAAGTCTAAGTGCAAAGAGGTCAATGTTACCTGTTTTGCGGTGAACATACTACTCACAATATTGTATATCTGAGGTCGTGAGGTGTTTTTTGTCGGCTAACTAGAGTTCGTGTTGCCTGTTTGATGTTTTTTCTCTTTTGTTCATATGGATTCGATTATTCAATCATTGTCAAATCAAATGGAATCATTAACTAAGTCAATCTGTGATTAATTATTGTCAAATGAATTGCAACCATTAACTGTTAATCTTTGATATATGGGCGCTTGTAATCAGCAAATAAATTTTATTCTATTCTATGCTATTCTATTCTATTCTACCTGTATTGCGAAGTCTCAGCTGGCATATTCGACTGAATGTGTTGAATATGTGTAGCACGTGCAATACCGGTCGGTACGGCTATACCAACGCTGTCAAGGACGTGCGTTCAAGATTTTCAAGAATATGTTATATTAACTCTATACCATGGGGCCAAGATGAATGGGGGGGGGGGGGATATTTTGCTCCCTACCAAACTTTCTACCCTATCATCGAACCGACACACAATTGAGAGCTAACACTCCGTGACTGTATAGATTATCATATTGGGGTATAATATTGAGCCTATTTACCCATACGAACAGGGGAGCATGGGCAAATTCAAAATGACGGCCATCTGGGCTACCAGAAAGTTATGTTTTCGTCATATTCTGAAAACAATTTGTCGATTTTTTTTCAGAAAAACGACGTCACTGTGACGTCATCAGGCGGCTATCTTGGATTTTGTTTTACACTTTCTGGTAAAGCTTCTCCCAAGATATATTGTGGGATGTTTCAGCCTGATATATGTCCCAAAACGCCCAGTCCGGGTGGGGTTAACTTAATATATAAAGAAGACACAAGGAAAATAGCTCTTCGATGTGATGATTTCGTTATTCCAGTCTACTTTTTTGTCTTCGTCTCGGGTAATTATTTATGAGGGTTCGGGAAAATATTTATCTTCTCGGTGAAATAAAAGCCTGCATATATCCACGCAAAAGACGGATATAACTTAAATCACCCTGCCGTTGTATACTGCACTGCTTGATTTCTTTATTTCCCGAGAATATGTGAATTTGCCCTAGAATATATCAATGTATTTGCCGAAGCAGTTTTTTGTCGAATCTATTGTACCCGTCGTGATCCAGCAAATCTTCACGTTGGACTAGCCGAGCGTCATTCAAGCAAAGCAAATAATCCCGTTTCGTTGAATGATCCATGACAATAACACAGGAAAAGCACATAAATATAATTATCTACTCTATGCTCGTATAAGCAAAATACATGAAAGCGAACAGATGAAATACATGTGAAACTATTTTCTTTCAAAATTTCCCCAGTAAATCTACTCACAAATAATAAATATCACTGTTGCGTGGTTTCCTGCTCTATAATTTCGTAATTGACATGTCCACGGCTGGAGCATAATAGACTAAGTTGGTAATTATAGTTCAAGTGCTGAGAAGTGAAATTTTACAGCAGTTGAAATAAGTGTTTCTTGTTTACTACTCCAATTTCGAGACAGGAAGTGATGCGGCCAAATAAGTTTGGTCATATATGGTATGGCAATGCGTTTCAGTATTTAATCGGTTATCTGACACTTTGCACATGTCAAAAAGATTTCAACGTAGACATTTAACATACATTTACTTGACATAAGTGTACAACTTTCCACATATGTGTAAAACAAAACTTTTCCGCACATGTATGCGAAGCGAATAGTTGCCAATTCTGCCATACTGCTCTCCGATATCGTTTTGGCGAATTTTTGATCAGCAACAAAAAGAAGCAAGCTGCCCACAGTGATAACATAATCACTACTGCTGATGACGTTGAAATGGCTGGACACCGAGCATGAGTGTTATTGTATTGATCACTCAAACACAACTTCCATGTAGGCGCTGTAGTTCTACAGTTCTGCGATCGTTGGTGAGCCTGTCGACTTTTTGAGAGTACGTGCAATACATTTACAGCAACTCAAACAGACGTATTTCGAAATCAAAACGAGAACAAAAGCAATACACTTGGAGTGATACAGATTCATGACGTCATTTCGAGTAATGAGGCTGGCGAGGGCTGAAATCGACTGGTTTTTAAACGAATGTTTTTGCAGGTTTGCGCCTGCGAGTCCAGTGAACAGACCCACAATATAATGGAACCGATATGACAGGTCGCGCAATCAGACTCTTGATGCAATCGAATCGGGTGCGAATTAACAACGCTGGTGACTTTCAATATCTGACAAGGCACAACACATCGTCCAAAAATGGAGAGTTTGTTCAAGAGAGGGAAATAAAAACCCGAATGGACAGCGCCATTTCGAAACGGGTTTTAGATAATGAACATTCTGGAGTTCCCTTCTATTAACTCTCGTGGTATTCATTCAACATACGTACAAACTTTTCCACATATGTGGATAAAACGTTCATTCAACATATCTTGAACAGTCTTATACAAATATGGAAATTTTAAAATTTATTTCAAATATATGTAAGACTTTTGTATATGTGCAAAACTTTTCAACATATTCCTTTAACATCGCAGTTCGTTATTCGTGGGGAACAGTCATTCAGCGACTCGTAGGTTACACACCACTAAATGATTCTTTACCAAGGGTTATCCCGGAGAATAGAAGACCGGCTACAGCGGTTGGACCATATTTATTCCGGAAGTGAATTGTTTTGTGTAATACTTTTTGTTTATCTCTCTACAATAGTTGGTTTCTTGGTCACTTCAAAAAAAAAAAATTCAGGTAATTTTCATTACACACCCCCTGCCGTCGCCATGGGGGTGTTTATTCTATGGCATATCTTTCTCCAGGTATGGCTCGGAAAAATGGTATATAAGGTCACCTCAATTTTCGATATGTTTGGAGCCAGAAGCCAGGCTTTCTGACGATATATGTTATTAGTCGTCGGGAAATATTGGGAATAGGGTTTTTTGGACATGTTTCAGGCCAATTTACTACATAAATAGTAAGGAGATCATTTGGTGGTGTGCAACCCATAGCCGCGCCTCTAGCAGCGCCCCCTGGCGTCAGATTTGGGATATGAATATGCGAAGATATAGAGCATAACATTCTCTCTTGCTATGCAGAGTTTGGAGTTCAAAGTACTCATAATAAAAAATGACAGATTTCCATATCTAAAGAAATAATTGCTGGCCCCCTCGAATAACGAATTGCGAACCGCGGTCTAACTTTATGAACGTCTTTTATACATATGAATAACACCTTTGTTCATATTTGCAAAAGCATTTCCACATATTTGGATAAAAGATTGAGTACTGAAATAATTTTGAAATTGTGACGATATTATCTATGGGTCGTCATAGCACAGAGGGTTATTAGAACAACTCTACGGGTTAGAGAGGTCGTGGGTTCGATTTCCGTTGACGGCCAAATTATTCTTCCTCTCGAAAATTATTTTCATATATACAAATTGTTCGTGGAGGGCTATGCTCCATACCAGTTTTGATTAAATACTGAAACGGCTTGTCATAATATTGTGACCACATATTGCTGATGCAAAATTCAAATGATAATCAAGGTCGAATGAAATAGGGAATATGTGATGCATTTCATGGGTTCGGTGTTAAAATTTATGGAGATTCAATCTTCACACTATGGGCATTTATTTATCAATCTAAAACCGAAAACTCGGGAATATATAATATAAATATGAAAAATTCATATAAATAGTATTTAACTTTTCCTTGTATTCTAACTGTTCGCAGATGATCACAATATCTATGAAAATTAACCAAATTGGATGGATATTGCTGTGCAAAATTCTCGGCTAGAAGGCTTTCAAAGGAAATCTCTATCTCTTAACCTAGGGAAAGGAGATAACCCAATAGGAAACCGGCAAAATGGCTGCCAAACCCCAAAACCACCAGCGGACATCCTTAATGTATATCCCAGCCTACCAATACAGAGAGATGTATCAAATACAATTCCTGGGGAGATATGTTTAGCGACAATGGATCAATTTGGTGAAGGTATCGATAAAAGTAAGCAACAGCATGTAAGAGACGATTATGATGAAGATGAATCTGGTGAAACGACAAAGGAAAACTACATGTATATTCCAACAAAGGAAAAGAGACCCGGTCAAATGTTTTGAATATCTCATATTTTGACCGTTAATAATATTATGACCGTTATTTATATTTTGAACATTACTCATATTTTGAACATAACTCCAGACCGTGATCGTGATAACGTCACTGATCCTGATCCTGCACACTTAGCCCAAAGCTCTCGTACCTCTACCACCATTCGCCTCCATTTCCAGTCAGTTTTTAAAAATTCTTTACCTTTCCTGTGGCGGAAGTTACAATATGTATCTAACAAAAACTACATTTGTAGGAAATGAGCATTCAAATCAAGTGGAAATGATATCTGGTCTCAGTAATGGCCAACGGACGTTTCAGCTATTTGACAAAAAATTCAAATCTACACTTGGTTTTCAGCTCTTCGGATATGAGGTTTTCTCACATCTTTTATTGTGCTATTTTGGCAGTAATCGTAGGGACCCATTTCTGTGGCTAATTTTATTCAGTAGTACCTGTGGTAAAAATATAAGCAAAGAAATTGAAACTACACTGTGTTAATTATTCAAAGATTCTGTATTAAATGCACTTTTTTTTGCCAGAACCGGAAAATCCCATTGAAATCCATGTTGTTTATTAGATTCTCTCATTGATACAAATCTTCAATGCTTTATTCAAACAAATGCTTCAAATATATGATTTTCAGTACTTAAACATAATGCACCATCAATTTGTGAAAGGTAACGATACCTATTAAACTGTCCATTATAATATAAACTTACATTATACATGTACCGCAGATCATTTCAGATGAAACGTATGAGTATCCAAGGAAAAACCTCAATGCCTTGGCTTCCATGGGCCTTCTTGGCCTTATCGTGCCGAAAAACCTGGGAGGGAGAGGAGAGTCGCATCGTTGTGCGGCCATGGTGGTAGAGACAATCGCTAGGTATGGCTGTCCAAGTACAGCTATGGTCTACGGTAAGTCATCAGAGGCCGTCTTTCACAGTGCAATACTCAATGACATTTCTCCCCATATCGGATTTTCGTGCCTTCCTGAATGTTAATTACTGATGGCATCTGATGGCATCCAGCTAGCACTCAATGTCTGATGAAATATAACAAAGACACAAGCTCAGGGTTCCATTTCTAGATTATGGCAACGTATTTTCTACAAATTTGTCACCAATGTCGAGATATAAGACAGCAATAGCTAACCCAATTATTCAGCATTACAGTATAATTTAAAATATTTTTGAAATGTGTTTGTTTGAATTCTCTAGAAATTTAAATTTTAAATCTATCGCACGAATGGTGGCGCTGTAAACCAAAGTGATTGGATTGCACGAGAGAAGCGGTTTTCATGATGCCGACAAGATATTGTACCCCTCAGCCCATAGGGCTGCGGGGTCTTGTCGTTTCCATGTACGTACGTCTGTCCGTCCGTCCGTCAACATGTGTTCTTGTCCCCTGTATATATGCAGATCTATCCAGTCAGGCCTGACCAAAGTTTAGTGAGAGTTTCCTGAATGGTGACTGATTAAATGATTCGATTTTCAGATGGCTATGATGATTTTATGATTTTTAATTATTATTTATTGAGGGCTCAGCTTGTGCACTGTTATCCATGCCCATCGGGAACCTTTGGTTTCATGTTTCATTGTGACTTTTGAAGGTTCCCTGATTTCAGGAAGCCCGGTCCATTCGAGATTCAGACCATCTGAGAATGGTTATCGTTGGATGGAACCCCCAATTCTCAAATATTCTGGCAAGTTTACACGATCTTACACTTATTCAACATATGCACTATCCTTGGGAGGATTTCCCCAAAAAGTTTTGTACTTTTTCTTAGCCGCAGCTCCTCAGCCTCATGTGATACTAACCTAAGGTTCATGTATGAGATGCAGTGTACATTGTTTTTCACACACACACACACACCGAATCACCTAAAATATATTCCTTTATAGGTTGATGACATTATTTTATTCCAGTAGTGCAATATGAAATAACCCAGAATCGAACCCGTGTTAGTTTTTAATTTCGTGTTGCCTTGAATGAAGGACACTGTTCCCTTCGATTCAATGAATTGCAACCCCAAAATGGCCGGCTGATATCATGAAATACATATCAAAACTGACCAATATTTGCAAGATTGGATGCTTTTGTGAACTTTCACCATTTCAATCAATACCAAGTCAGACGCCAAGAGTGTCAAAAAAAACAAAAAAAAAAACAAACAAACAACAATAATAATAATAATATTCAAAATTTCTTTTCATTACTATTTTGGGCGATTTTCAAGGATGCGAATTCCAAGGATGTCGATGTTGTGGGTGCCCCGACTGTTCTGACCAGTAATAATTTTATTTTTTGTCACCGAACATATTGCTGTACCTTGGAAATTACTTAAAACTAGAGATTAGGAGAGCCCATGACTCGGGGCAATTTTGAACCAGTTTTCATACCTCGAGCTTATGCTCTCCCCACAAAAATAATGATAAGGGTGGGCCTATGTCAATCATTGTGTTTCTATGTCATTAACTTATCACATTTGCGCGTTTGCATAATCTTCCCTTGCCACTGATCAAGCTACACTTTCATGCATGCTGTAATCCTAGCACACCGCTCGCGTGAAAATGAAGTCTATTATGTACGGTACATTGTACATAAATCACACAAATCATATCCTACTTGACTAAAAAAATCGGGCTGAGCGGTCCACGCACCTTTTAGGTGCTTGCCTGGAATTTATTGTTACTGATATTGGTTAACATATTTTCAGTGATGCACCTAGGTGCCTGTGCCTGTCTATTGTTCCGTCATCACAATCATGACATGTTAAAGGATATCCTCAGCCGCATCGACAAGGAGGCTTTAGTCGGCACATTGGTGTACAGCGACCCTGCAACTGGTAAATGTTTCCTCTGTTACATTCTTTAATTCGATATACTTTTTGTACTCGAAGCTACATGATATGAACGAGTAAATTGTTAGGAAATTTTCTACATTGGCGCGACTGTTGAATTTGTCAATTGATGCTGTAATAGATGTTCGTTGTTGTTCTCTGTGATGGCATTGTGACCTTTGCTAATTTACAATGTTAAATATTAGGTTAAATGATTTAATCTCCAAGCAAATTCAACATTTTTGGGGGCGAGATTTTGAGTCTCGCTCAGGACTGGTCCATTCAGCACAAGTATGTATGCTGTACCAAGAAAGTGTTATCCTAAAAATAATGGGATATAAATGTTACCTACTTTCTAAATGACATAAGTGTATATATTTATGAGCTGTGTCGTTATTTAGTCTGTTATATGGGGAGTAGATGTATGTAATCTAGACTCCTATCCGAACGTCCACTTTTGTAAAAGCTGAGATAACTTGTCCTTTTGACACCATACTTCGTGTCATTTTCACAGAACGCCTTTGCGAGATAATTGAGTTCACATTGATTTTGTCGAAGGTAAACGTTACTTTAAGTCTGGCACTCCTTGAACATTTACTTCGCGTTTGAGTCATCATCACGAAACTTATTCTCACATTGTCAAATCTGGAATCTCCTGTTGATTTCTACGGCGCGCATGCGCACCATACTTTGTGTCATATTCACAGAACGCTTTTGCGAGATAATTGCGTTCACATTGGTTTTGTCGAAGGTAAACGTTACTTTAAGTCTGGCACTCCTTGAACATTTACTTCGCGTTTGAGTCATCCTCACGAAACTTATTCTCACATTGTCAAATCTGGAATCTCCTGTTGATTTCCACTGCGCGCAGGTGCACTTAATCTTCGTCTATCATGTTGAGCACATATAGTTCACGGTTAGGTCTCTAACACTTCTGGCACATTTAGCCCACTTCTCATCTCATTAGAACAGAACAATCTCTGTCGTCAACACCCGCTACAGCAACCAAATTGGGAAGGTTGAATATGAGTAAAATCTGTTTCGAAAGGGACTTAATGTTTCTATAGTGAAAGAATTTTTGGAGACATAATTTACCGTATGTAGACATGAGGGAGAATTAGAAGAAAAGGGCACATATAACAACGTCTGGTTTAATTGTGAAACTATCGCGACCCCACTATCAGATCAACCAGGGGGTATATCTGACAGTTGAAGATGCCATGCAGGACGATACCGTGCTGCACGAAACGACAAAATGACGTATTGTCTCATAATATATTCCCAGCACATCTCACATTAGAAATTTTATTACATTTCGTAGTGCAATCCAACTTAACCAACGATACAACTACAGATGATGATATATCTTGTATTTGCTGATTGAAAAAATCAAATACACTTCTCTCTGTTAGGTGGTCACTTCTGGTATCCTCTGTCGTCCAAATGTTGGAAAATGGAGGACGGGAGATACAAAACATTAAAGTTTGGTTCTTGGGCCACCAGTGCTGGGTTTGCAGACTGGTATGTGTGTCAAACGTGCAGTCCAGGTTTTGATGGTGACTATTCAAACATGAGCAACTTTTTATTTTGGAAGGTGAGTATACACAATTAGTATTGGTTTGCCAGTGGATCTTCTGCTCGGTTAAAGTGATCGTAAACTCTCAAGTAAAGTTTCCATCAAATGAAAGACCATTGGAAACAGTGTCCGAAAATATTTATTTTATTTTTTGACGATTTTATTACACAGAGTAAACTGCAAATAAAGCATGGTATTCTATGGTAGTCTGTTGCAATCATATCTAGGTCCAGTGACGTCACACTGCCTTAATACATATATTTCAAACATTGTATGCACTTTCCAATGCTTAATTCAAGCTAAACGTGTGTATACTTTGAGTTTCAACACAGACTCACTGTTCCAATATGCATGTTTCACCAAAATCTGGGAGATGGTAACTCATGAGTGTCAAGTCAATTTGAATCTTGCATTTAATTTCCCCATTTGGTGAAAAATGCACATTGAAACAGTGAGTCTGTGTTGAAACTCAAAGCATACATACCTTTAGCTTGAATCAAGCATTGGAAAGTGCATACATAGTTTGAAATATATGTATTAAGGCAGTGTGACGTCACTGGACCTAGATATAATTGCAACAGACCATCATAGAATACCATGATTTATTTGCAGTTTACTCTGTGTAATAAAATCGTAAAAAATTACAATAAATATTTTCGGACACTGTTTCCAATGGTTTTTCATTTGATGGAAACTTTACTTGAGGGTTTACGATCACTTTAATGAAGATAAGGCCAGTAAATTAGAAGACAAACTGCGTAACATATGGCAAACGCAACATTCCACTGCACTTCAGCTTGTAATATCTACATGTTCATATATCAATATGTAACTTGGACTGCCGGGGTACATTGTCTCAAGAGTTGATGAACAGCAATATTAAAAATTTAATTCAAAGAATCACAGAATATTTATTTGGAGGGGAAACAAAGCGTCTTTGTGGCATATATGGTTTCTATTTGTTTGGACGAATCTTATTTACACGTTCGATGGTATTATTTTAAGGGGGCTCCAGACAAATTCAGTTGTACGTCTACTGCGCATATTTCTGCTCATATACCATAGAAAATACTAACTTTGAGGAAGGCAGATAACATTGGTAAAAACGATCATGGTTGGCCATGTTGGCTTACTTCTGTCTTGAAGAAAACCACGGTGACCAAAATTTTGATTAGATTTCTGTTTTAGTAGGCTCCAAAAAAATGTACTGAGGAATTTTGAAAAAAATGACTTAATTTCTTAGCAAATATGTGCTCTTTCTATGCAAATACAGGCATGTTCCATGAACTTCCTTTCTAATCCAACATACTCAAGTAGGGTTATATCATTGATTTAGAATTTACATATTCCCAGATTACGGAAAAATAAGACTGCATGGTGACCCCATAATTTCATCCGTTATTTTGAGTGGCTGTGCTGGGGACCTAATAATTTAATTTGTTGCTCAAATCTACACCTGCTGTTGCTAATAGCCTTATCTCCCTTTAGGAGCATCCTTACAAATAGTTAAACGAAAAGTTGTCTCCCCTTAGGGAGCTCTCTCAGCTCAGCTTGATAGGCATCAGCCTACTATTAATTTCGTTACTTGTATTATGTATTAGCGTTAAAAATCGGCAAAAATCCAGAAAATTCACAATGCATAAATCCACCTGGCATGTCAATATTTACCTTGTGGGACATTACCAGTGGAAGTCTTGACGGATGTTGACCATGGAAATTTCAAATTACCGCCACTGACAGCTGATTGGTGCTACAGAATGTCATTCAATTTGTAAACAGGGAGCCTTCTCACCCTTCACTGATCATGTCTTCATCCACCATGCTTTTTCCAAAGTGGCCCAAATCAACACCAGGAAGTACAGTTTGAAGACTCATCTGCAAGTTGAAATATCAAATGTATCAGAAATGCTGAAAAATCGCAGCTCATAAAATCCATAAAGATCTGCTCTCAAATTTCTAAACAATGTAGGTCGTGGCTACTGACCCGGAAGTAATTAATTGTAATCTGATGCCAGGTGACTTAAGCCATGCACAATCCTGAATCTCCCTCTTTCTCTATTTGTACCTGCTCGAGTGTGGTGCGTATCAAGGAAGTGTCCTATAGTGCTGGTTTTTTTGTTGGTTTTTTTTTTTTCAAATAATTTTTATTATCCACATAATATAATTATACATATAATACAAACATTTCGATACGTGATAATAGCTGTGAAATAACAATGATGATTATTTTGATTAAGTACACCACAGACAGTACGACTATATTAATATTATTTGTAGATACTACCTTCAGTGTTGCATTTTAGATATACGGTATACATTACAATACAATGCGTTTTACTAATTTTCTTGTCTTCCCTTCCGTGCGCATACGCGTGCAAATTATATATCAAAATACAAAGCAAAAAATTTACCTCACTATATACATAGATATATAAAACATATAGTTGACTTATTTCAAGGTAGTTTGTCTGTATTTTGTTCAATCATATATAACATTTACGCACATTCGAAATTATTAACAAAACAAACATATCAAATTTTATACAAATATTCTATGTGCCTTTATATTGTACCACTATTATCTGGATATATTTCGTTATCATTATTCTGAGGTATATTTAATAAATTGTTACAATATATCGTAATGTAACAAAGCATACTTTCTCACCGATTTCTATATACATATAATAATGCGTAGGTTACGCATAGAAGCTATGGCGGTAAGACGCCAGTGGCACAAAGTTTATTTGACCTATTTGATATAATAATATGAGGATGAACCCCCCCCCCTCCCCCAAGGCTCGCGCACACACACACGCACGCACACACACCAAATAAGAAAAAACAAAGTTGGAACAACATACCAGTCACATATCTTGAATGACACCAGGAAACTAATGGACTGTATTCCCATCGAATTGGTATATGTCTAAATTTCATAGCTCAAAAACATTATTTAAAGCTTCCTTATTTATTGATATGAAGCCAGAGGGCCCCACTTCCGTTTGAAGAGTACCTCATTGTTATTTTTCGAGGCTATGTATTTCTCCACGTCTCTCCTCTTTAGTATCATCTGTTTTACTCCATCGAAACTCGGTTTCACATTTCGACATCGGCAGGCGTATATATATTTTTTGGAAAGTAACATTATGTAGTTAATCACCATGAGTTAGTATTGCCCATAATAACTTGGGATACCGAAGGTTTCTCCATGGAAATTTCAAGGTTCACAGCCCAATTATGGAGATTGCTCGATATGTCTTTGGAATAGATACAGTGGTAAAATAAATGAATGAGGGTTTCTTTTTCCGGACCACAGAGCGTACAGGAATCGGAATCGGTCCTACCCAACAGTTTCAGGAGATAATTTGTGACTAGGATCCTGTGTACCATTTGATACTGGAAGTACTGCAGCTCGGTTTCATTTGTAGTAATACATATATTGCTATAAATCGTCGACCATATTAACCCATTTATGTTTAATTCATCTTCCCATTTTTGCTGATTCTTATTAGGTTTTACCTCATATTTTTCCAGTAATAATTTATATACAAAGTTTACACACTTTTGCCTGATTAATCTTGTATATATATCCAGATTATGGATGATTTTTGACGAAATTTCCGCTTTTTATATAATTCCTTTTTTCGGTTGGTATGTTATGGATTATGGCACAGTGAAGAATAAAATCAGCCCCTTTGATTCCGTAGTTGTTTTGAAGTTCCTTGAACGAAAGGAATGCTATGCCATCCTCGTTTAAAAGATCACTTATGCGAGAAATTCCGCATTCTGACCACTTATGTAAATCTCTCCATTCTGATTTTGGAGCCAGATCAAACAAGAGACTGTTAAAGGCAATATAGTTATTATTATTTCCCTCATTGCAAAACGCCCACGCCTTGAGAGTGTCGTACCAAAAAGGATTGTTAATGTCCTTCAGAATACTGTTAATACTTGCTGCATCCAGGTTCCATACATTGCGTCCTATCGGCTGGAAGATTTTATTTACTAATGTACTAAGAACACTTTGACTGTCGGATATTCTTTTGACCCACTTTATTTTTAAATACGATGCAAAAGATTTTATGTGTATCATATTCAGTCCCCTGTTACTTTTGTCTGAGATGATCGTTTTCCGTTTAATTTTATCAGGCTTCCCGTTCCATATAAAGCTGAACAAGGTTTTTTTCTAAATCAGTTATGAAAGATAAGTCAGGATCTGGCAGGACAGATAATAGATGCACTAAAAGTGGTATAACAAATGTTTTGATGATTGTGATCTTGCCTATCGGAGTTAAATTCCTTCTATACCAGCTTCCTAGAATTCTTTTAATTGACGCCAATTTTTCGTTATAATTTTTGTTAACGGTTTCTGTTACCGTGGGATAAAACCAGATTCCTAGTAATTTAAAACCTCCGGGATCCCAGTTGATTCTATAATGCCGGCAAAGCTTGACTGTACTTCCCTTTCTCCGTCCAATCCAGATAGCCGTGGATTTATCCACATTTAACCGGAGACCAGACGAAGTTGCGAACATGTGCTGGAGACCCATGGCTCTTTAAAGTGACTCTCTAGATCCGTCCAGTATAAGAGTAGTGTCGTCTGCATATTGTTGGATTTTTATTTCAGAATTTTCGATTTTTATTCCCTGTATTGCATTATCTTGTTTAATAGCAATGGAGAGTGTCTCGGCAACCAGAATGAAGAGATAAGGAGAAATTGGGTCCCCCTGTCGACAACCCCGATGGAGTCTAAAGAATTCAGAAATAAATCCATTATTCATGACACCGCTGTCTGATTGATTCTGGAAGGTTTTTATCCACCGGATTAAGTCAACTCCGAAATTGAAAGAAACAAGCGTTTTCTCGATATAATCCCGAAAGCCTTCTCAAAATCTATTAAAAATAAAAGACCTGGTATGTCATTTTCCTCTGTATAATTCATTAGATCAAATAAAAATCTGGTAATTTCCCCGATAAAACGCCCCTTCATAAAACTCTTTTGCGCTTCGTCGATGATTGATGATAAAATTTCTCGCATTCTGTTGGCTATACTAGTAGATATAATTTTATAGTCTTATGTTCAGTAGAGATATAGGGCGCCAGTTCTTTAATAATTTTCTGTTCTTATCTTCTTTTGGTAAGCATGTAATGTACCCTTGTTGTTGTAGGGTTGAAAGTGTTCCTGATCCAAATGCCTGTTGAGCGGATCGTAAGACAAAAATTCCAAGTTCTTCCCAGAAGCAAGAGTAAAATTCTGCAGGATATCCGTCGGAACCTGGCGATTTTCCAGTTTTCATTTGTCGAACAGCTTTAGTTAGTTCACCTAAAGTAAGCGGACCTTCACAGAAGTGTTTTTCTGCTTCTGTTAGTTTCGCAGTGTGGTTTAAAAAGATATGATCATTTGAGTCGGTTGTTTCCTGTCTCGCGCAATATAACTTCTCATAGAATTGTTTTAGTTCCTTCAAAATTTCGTCTGACTGATCCACGATTCCGGTATTGGTTTCTATTTCTGATATGGTTTTGATTATGTTGTTTTTTTTCTCTAGAGAGCAGAAGTAGGCAGAGTTTTTTTTCCCCATTTTCAATCCAATTTGCTTTGGACCTAATTATAGCCCCTTCGACTTTCCAGTTCCTTGCTTCCTCGAGCTCTTTTTTCTTTTGATCTAGGTTTTCTTTGCTTTTATCTTTGTCTACCGTTGATGTTTTGCATAGTTCATTTTCTAAAATGAGTATTTCATTTTCTATGTTCTTTTGTGTCTTTAC
The DNA here is from genome assembly GCA_036873755.1 of Hanleya hanleyi. Classification (NCBI taxonomy): domain Eukaryota; kingdom Metazoa; phylum Mollusca; class Polyplacophora; order Lepidopleurida; family Hanleyidae; genus Hanleya; species Hanleya hanleyi. The sequence continues at coordinate 43,018 of JAVTVY010043340.1, read as the reverse complement.
TTTCTCCTTCTTCTTTGCCACCGAAAACGGAATAGTTACGCTTCTAATTTGTGTTTTGAGAAATTCAAAAAAAATTTGGTCGCTCATGTTTAAGTTTACATTTGCCAGGTCTTCAATATCACCCGACACGTAACATTGGGCAATTGCTTCTTTGATAGTTTGTTTTACTAATGTGATATACTCGGGATCGTCGAGAAGAGTTGTGTTGAACTTCCAATATCCTGGTCCGCGTGGGCGACGAGCAAAGCAATATTTGATGCTGACAAAAGCATGGTCGGACCGGTAAGATATTCCGATATCCACCTTTGCACCTAAAATAACAATATCTTCTGAGATCAAAAAATAGTCAAGGCGACTCTGCTTTATGCCCGAGCTTGTGTTTTGCCGCCAAGTAAAGCGGCGACAAGTTGGATTTTGTCTTCTCCAGATGTCTTCTAGACCTAGCCGTACTTTAGCATCAAGGACTTCTAATCTGGCTTTCGGGTTGTTGATCCGCACATAGTTACCTAGTGTCCACAGAGAAATCCTGAACTAAATTCCAGTCGCCGCAGGTAAGGATCGTATCATTTTCCATTTCTTTTATGGACTGAAAAAAGTTTTTATAAAATTCGGGATCGTCGACATTGGGACCATATACATTAGCTAGGGTTAGTTTAGTGTCCTGTATAGTGATGTCTAGTACAATGTATCTGCCATCTTGATCTTGTTTAGATTGATGAAAAGTAACATCGAGGTTGTCCCTGAACAATATGGCGACACCTGTGCTGTTTGATTTTCCGTGACTATAAAAAGGTGTGTACTTCTGACCCCAGTCCCTCTCCCACGAGACCTCTGTTTCTGTAGAGCCATGGGTCTCCTGGAGACAGATAATATCGCATTTTTTCTTTTTAAGCCAATGAAACACGTCGACCCACTTCTTCTGATCAGAGTGGAGCCCTCTGACGTTCATACTGAGTAAAGTTACGTCACTGAAGACTGGTAAACGACACAAACATATTCATGGATACCGATGGGTTTCAACAAGATGTTATTTGTTCCCAGCTTTGTTAGTAAAACAGGACAGGCAGTGTTACAACATACAGACAGTAAAAACAACATTCCACAGCAAACACGGAAAAAATTGGTGGCTTGACCCGCGCCAAAAATATAATTGTAATTCTCACCATGACAGTTGTGAGATCAGTTATAGACATATATATAGTCCCTTTAATAAATGAGAGTTCACATGCTTAAACCATTTCAGAAGACTCACTGAATAGAGAACGTATTATTTCTAATCGATACTGTGTATATTTAATTTATAATTAATAAAATTTGTATCATAGTGAAAGGCCATAGATAAGCGTATTAAAATGTCCTTATTAAGCGATCCTCGTAACGACCCTGATGAAGAAGAAAGAAAGGAACGCGCACTGTTTTTTTGTCATTTGTGACAGCATAAGATTTGCTTAAAAAACACGTTAATTAATTGTCTATGCCATAACTCCCTCGGAAATACTGCTTAGGTATTGCAGCATGTTTGTGATATAAGTTTAATATCTGGGAGCAGTTTAACTTGAAAACCTAATATCCCCCAAAATCGGGCCACGTTCACAAACAAATACACATGCGGTTCAACCGTTATTTCGTCAATTTACTTGGCACGTCGTTACTTCCTGGCTATGGCAGGGATTTATGCGAACAATAGACCTATTTCTCATACTCACAAACAGTTGGCCAGACGAGGCGTACTTACAAGGCCTATTGTTGTCGCATCAAAAGAATTGGATGGACTGAACTGTGTACACTATATGAATTAGTACTGAGCACGGTTGATAGTCCCTCATTATTGTGTTTGCAAGAGAACACAGTGATTGTGAGCAAGCTTGACCTAGAAAGTTCACTCAAATGATGCATTTAAAGCCGAGATACTACTTAAAATTTTAAACTTATCTGACATATTCAAATTTTGTTTTTGGTTGGTTTGACAAAGTTGGCCAGATTTTCATGTCTTGCCGTGCAGATTTGATAAGAGGAAACATATACATTTAATATTGATAATGATACCGACTAAAAGAATATTGGACAATACATACTTTGTACAAGACATACATGTATAGCAGAGGCAATTCAAACCAGCCCATATCCAAACTGACACATGTGCGAGGGCTTTCTTTAGGAAAACACGCTTATAATTTAATGACAACAAAATGATAAATTTGCTGCAGTATCGATATGTTAACACGACTGATATGTTCTCGATACAAAGTGGTCTGGGCTGGTTTGACATAAACTAGGTTCCTTGACACAATTGACACAAAAATTTTTATTCCACATATTGACATTATATTAGCAATGCGACATATACACTCTGGTAGCGCAATGCGTAAACCATATGATAATCCGACCAAAAACTGCCACGCATAAACGCCAGGAACATAAAAGGCAATACGGATGTTAACGGATGATGATAAAAACATAGACATTTAGCTGCCTTTTCAGTTTTATCCGATTTTCAATATTTCGGCATTAAGACTCATATATATGGCTATATATGGCCGTATCTCTTTTGCAGTGCTGGTTTTGGTTGGTTTGACATTCTTAGCTGAGTTATGTATTCTATTCTTGAATACATGTCGAACAGTAAATATAACAGTGCAGTATGAATACAAAAAAACCCACCTGGTTTTAAATCAGTTCAAATCAGCCCCGAAGAAACTAGCAGGAATATAAGCTGACTGATATGCTTATTTGTTCACATGTATAAGCCTCTATACGAAGGCTTTTTGTCGATTGTGTAAAAGAATTGTGATTGTGCATGTAGGACTCATGGTATTTTTGCTACATTTCTCCCAGTTTAAGTGATGTTTCCCATCAATATTACATATTTGAGCTGGTTTGATGTCAGATTTTATAGTTGTACTGATTACGCCGATGATAATGTGAAGGTTAACACATTTGCTTGTTCCACAGTTCTGCATTTATGTATTAATTAAATATTAAATGTAAAAACAATCCACCCATAGATTAGAGGCGGTCATCAGCGAGTGGAAATTTCAAATTTTAGTAACTAATTGGGGCACATAACTCACATTCCTTGACTCAATATTCATCGGGATTTATGGCCCAGCGTGTCGAACTGTCTCTGGTTCTGTACCTTGGGGTGGAGCTGACAAAACGTCCTTGAAAACTGGGTGGTTGATCTAGGTCGTCTAGGTCACTGTCACAGGTGATGATGGTGGGCCGAGCAGCTCCGCACAATTTCATATAGATCCGCCCATTATGTGACCATGCAGCGTCGATATGGTCTTCGGCCGTAGATCTGGTTACCGCTCGCATCAACAGGGCTTGATTGGCTCGGGTCAGGTCTTCCCGTATTACTATTCCTGACCCCTTCAGTTGTTTCCGTCTCGCAATGGTCTCGATTTTGGTTCGCCGACTCATAAATTTAACGAGAATGGGACTCGGACGATCGGAGGGTACTCTTCCTACCCTATGGGCGACATCTATGTCGGTTGGAGCTACATTCATGTGTAATTTCGTGTTCAGTAGCTCAGTCGCCTTACGCGCACAATCATACCAAGTTTCACTTGGTGTGTCACCCTGCAAACCCCAAATACGAACACTGGCTAGTCGTGTATATTGTTCTAGCTCGTTGGACTTTGTCTGATTCACCCGTGCAACCTCGATAGCTCTTGTAGCCTGTTCGCCCGATGATTCAATCTGCGAATTAGCTTTTTTTAATTGCTCTTTCAAACTATCATTTTCGCTGGCTAGTCTATACACTTCACCTTCAAGTTGTTCAAGACGTTTTGTGAATTTTTCGGTGATCTTGTCTTTAACTTTCAGCAAGACTTTTTCGAGCTCCGACTTCGATATCGACCCCTCTTTTAATATAGCTAGCTGTGTATTTATGTCTTTTAACATGTCGGCTACTTCCAGACCCTCGTTCGTGTTACTAGCCTGTGCTCCCTCCATTGTTTCTTCTGTAGTGTCGTTATTTTGTCCCCTATTCAGTTTTTTTGTTTCTCGTTTGGCTCTGTTTCGTTCACCTTTGGACATATTCGTGGAAATTGAACTATTGTCTGATGAACTGGTCGACATAAGTTTTCGTTTGAACCCAGAGTTTCTATTCTTAGTTGGCATCGTTCACTGGTACATTTAGAACAAAGGAGTGGTGATTCGAATTTGAATTCAACATGGCGCGGGCTAGACCCAGGTGCCTGTCCCCTCTGCTGATGCCGAGATGACAGGCACAGAGCGATCCATTGGCCTATCGCCAGCGTCGATATAAACATGCAATTTTTCCAACCTACCTGCAAGCACATCCACTAAAACCAGTCTGTATGTGAAGTCTGGATCCCAAACAATGATATTATGCAGTAATTCCGTGACTATGGACTCTCTACTATTTATTTCGAGCGAAATCCAGTCAGGAGCGAATACAGAAACACGTCCGCGCCCGCCATCTTCTCTAAAATTATGACGCGAAACACGCCGGTGCAAGAAACGCGCGGTAAACACTGGTTTGTTCAAATTGCAAACCTAAACACGTGATCGATCAAATCGACTCCTATCGCACGGGCTGTCCATGCAACGATCACTGTCGAGTAAAATGTCGAACACGAACAGAGGCATCGAGTCCATAGTGAAAAATGTATTACCGTATAATTTGAAAAAGGGACAAAAAATCATACTAAACAATTTATGCCGTAAACACAATGTACTAGGTGTTCTTCCAACAAGATTTGAGAAAAGTCATTGCTTCCAACTATCGTCACTAGTGCTGGAGAGAAAAAAAGAGAGAGAATTTTTTTTTTATACCGGTAATATGAAAAAGGACAATTCAACCACCGGGATGAATCCCATGAACCCTCTTTACCTGGTGTATTCGGAAATTGTCCACGGCGGGGGGCGGGGGGCAGGGGAAATTTCTCCCCGATATGTTCTTTACCCCTTGAGCTAGGGGGGCACAAAATTACCACACTGTGGCCTTGAGTCAAGCTGTAGCAAGAAATGTGAAAACAAATTAAATAACAAAAATAATGAAACTGGACACTTCGATGACGTCACATTGACCTAATTATTAATGAGGTATTTTTGTTCGATTTTTTTGTCAGATTATTTATTTATGTGTTTTCTTCGCCAAATCTTCAAGATAAATTAGTAAATAATACTGTCATGTGAAATAAAATAGTTCTTCCCTACTTTTTCTGGCAGTAAAGTAGGAATATTAAGCAGAAATGTCAAAAACATCATTTTTTCTGGTGCCGCACGTGGCCGACATTATAAATTTACCCGTGATCCTGCCCCCCCCCCACCAGACCTGGTGGTGCGCTTCAATTTTCCCACTTTTTTTCATGACGCATACTATTTATCATTCGAATACAGTTAAAGAAAAGCACATAGTATTAGTGGTATCTCCGTTGCAGAGACTTATGATGGATTTCGTTAGGAAATATATTTGGTCTTGGAAATTTTCTGTGTCGCTATATTGAAAGTTGGGGAAATGACCACAGAAGCTGGCCTTCGCTGTACAATTCTGTCTCTTTGACAGCTGTGGATATTCAGAATTGAGAGGCAGTTTTCTGTTCTTCCCTCTGTTCGACATTTTACTCGACAGTGATCGTTGCATGGACAGCCCGTGCGATAGGAGTCGATTTGATCGATCACGTGTTTAGGTTTGCAATTTGAACAAACCAGTGTTTACCGCGCGTTTTCTTGCACCGGCGTGTTTCGCGTCATAATTTTAGAGAAGATGGCCGGCACGGACGTGTTTCTGTATTCGCTCCTGACTGGATTCCACTCGAAATAAATAGTAGAGAGTCCACAGTCACGGAATTACTGCATAATATCATTGTTTAGGACCCAGACTTCACATACAGACTGGTTTTAGTGGATGTGCTTGCAGGTAGGTTGGAAAAATTGCATGTTTATATCGACGCTGGCGATAGGCCAATGGATCGCTCTGTGCCTGTCATCTCGGCATCAGCAGAGGGGACAGGCACCTGGGTCTAGGCGCGGGCAAGGCCTTGGGCTTTCAACACTTCATTTCACCTTAGTTTTCGTTTCGAGTGGGACGTTTCCACAGTATATAGTCACTCAGAAGTTATCACCAACCTTTTGTATGCCCAAGTGGTAAACTTCACAGTCATATTCACTCTGCAAATACACAAGAACTAGAAAATATCCACGGAGCCTCTCACAGTGGAACACCTCTCGCCGCCATCTTGTTTTCCCAGTGCTGGTTTGTGCTGGTTTGGTTGTTGTTGGTTTGACCTTCGGTTGTACCTTTGCTAAACTTGTATTTTTCTCTTGCTGTATTTCTTAGACATTATGTCTGAGATATCTATCCCGGTAAATTCTAATTCTTGTCGCTCGTGTGGGCAGTTTTGGACTTGCTTAGATGCTCACACGGTCTGCTTTTCGTGTAAAGGTCACCTGTGTTAACGTCAGGCCACGTGTTCAGAGTGTCAATCTTGGGATACTATTACCTGGAGGAACTATGCCCAGGCGCGGCGGGCATATTAATTGCGCGCTACAGAAGACCCTGCGTTATCGGAGGACGAAAGACGTCAAAATGAGATTGCGTTAGTTGGAGATCTGAAATTTAACGAAGACCTTGTTGGTTCTAATTGGGATTTACCGCATAGACTTAAAAGCCCGGCTTTATCATCGGCGTCTTTTACTATCCCTCCTAGTGGGACGGTTGCACGAGGAGATATCGATCATGTTCCAGACAGTCTGGGTTCTACTGGTAAAGCCTTGTTCAAGACAACAAAGGACTCTATCCCCAGGTCGGTTTTGCCTGAGCGGTCTATTGTTACCAACGAACAAAAGATTTCTGCTTTACCGCGTGTCATTTCACCTAATCGTTTGTCAGACGATCTATCTCTGTCCGGTTCTTTCAAAAAGAAAAAAACACCATCGCATGTCGACTTCACCTCTGCGGTTTAAATCTCGTTCTTCCTCTGCTGTTTTATCTAAAGCAGCCTTTCGGCCTATGGGGGGTCGTTCGGACTCTACTTTGAATTTTCATATTGCGGATTTACAGCCTCCGGTTTCTACGTTTGTTGACCCGTCACTTCGTCGTTCCCGTGCTTCCAAACGACGCTCTTGTACATCGCAACGCCGTTCACGTTCTCGTTCGCCTGTACGTCGTTTTGTTACTCCGCCTCGACGTTCTGTTACGCCGTCTCGTCGTTCTCATACACCTGTACGTCGTTATCATACACCGGTACGTCGTTCTCGTTCTCCTGTTCGTCGGTCTCGTACACCTAATCGTCCTAGTACTTCTTTACGGCTTTCCCGTTCTCCGGTACGCCGTTCTCGTACTTCTGTTCGACGTTCCCGTACGCCTCCACGCCCTTTGTCACGTCGTTCTTCCTCACCTCCCCGTCGGGGTCGTCAAGTTCGTCAGTCGCAGACTCCATTTCTTGATCAATCTTTTGATCGGTTATTGTCTACCTCTCGCCGTCGGCCCGTCGTTTGTTCTCCCAAAGCGGATTCGACGTCTTCGTCTGATAGTCAAGATTCCTCATCTTCTTCGGATAGTTTGAAGGATTCGTCTAAGATGCCTTTTTCTGACAAGATGGCGGCTCTTTTGGCTCTCGTTCCGGACATGCCCGTGTCTTCTAATGCTGTCTCTTCTTCTGCTCGGGTTAAATGTCCGACAGCGGCTTCTTCCGCGCTCACGTCTACTTCTTCAAAGACGCCTCTCACGTGTGCTCCGTCTCCAGCTTTGGAGTCTAATTATTCTGTGTTTGATCGTCAATTGGAGGATGACAACAAGTTTAAGAAGCCCTCGTTTTCATTTTACCAACTTCATGATAACGTTCTTCCCGACAAACCGCCCAAACGTGATCGTGATTTGAGTCAGGTTTCGAAATCTTCTAAATCAACTTCTATTTCGGTTCCTACCAAAGTTGTCGATAATGTTATGGAGATGTTGCTAGCAATGCAACGTATTACATCTTTCACGGATTGGTTTTTGTTGGCTACTTCTCGGATTACTTTGGATCCTGCGTTACGTCAGAGCAATGGTTCGGCTTGTTTGTCTTCTGGTCGTCTTACCTACTTACGAGCTTTCATTGACACGCTCAATATAGCTAACCGTCATGTCATTGAGGCGGGTGCCTTTTCCTATGTTTCGCTTCTTCAAGCTAAGCGTAAAGCGTTGCTTCAGTTTGTCAAGCCTGACGTTCCATACTTTGTGAAGGATCAACTGTTACAACAGCCGCTATCCTCTAAGTTTGTTTTCAACAATGCTATCGAGTCTGTCATGCCTAGTATTCGTGAGGAACGGACTTCTTGATTGATTTCTGCCGCGGCTCGGCGTCCGGCCTTTTCCGTGGATCGGAAACCTAACCTGAATCGTGTATCCAAGCCTACCCAATGTGAGGTTTTTCCACATGGTAATTTTCGTGGCTCCGACAAGCCTCCACAAGCCCGTGGCCCTCGTTCCACCCGTGGGAAATTTTCCAGAAGAAGGGGTGCTTCCAACAAATGACTATCCGTTTCCCATCTCCCATCCTCATACCAGAGATTTTGATATGCCCGCCTTCCGCCCTTTCAATCATCAGGTCGTCGGCGGCCGTTTACAACATTTCTGGGAGAATTGGCAGCTCATAACAGACGACGACTGGATTATCAAGACATTGAAGTATGGTTTCCTCTTCAACTTCCAGTCCCAGCCCAGACTCTCTCGGCCTCGTCCTTCTCTACTGCCAGTTCCCGCAGGACACGTTCAGATGCTTCTTTCCTCTGTCGCCACGCTCATCACCAAAGGTGCCGTCAGAGAGCTGCCACATGCCGAAGACAGCGTCGGTTACTACAGTCATGTCTTCCTTGTTCCGAAGAAAGATTCGGACCAAATGCGGATGATTATCGATCTCAAGAGACTCAACAAGTTTCATCTGACCACGCCGCCTCATTTCAAGATGACGTCAGTCTCGTCGATCCGGGCCCGCGTACATCACCAGGATTGGTTGGCCTCCATCGATTTGCAGGACGCATATCTCCATATACCTATTCATCCTCGTCATCGGCAATTCCTTCGTTTCACCATCAACGATCGTCGGTTCGAGTGGCAAGTCCTCCCGTTCGGAGTCAACATCGCTCCATGGCTTTTCACCCGTATCACTTCACCAGTCATGGCGTTTCTCCATCTACGGGGCATTCACATCGAGATTTACATAGACGACATCCTCTTGTGGGCTGCGGACAAGTCCCTTCTCAACGCTCAGGTCCGTTTCACTCTGCTCGTTCTACGTCATCTCGGGTTCATACCTCACCCTCAGAAGTCAGAGTTGGTTCCAGCGCAAATTCGCCGTTACATCGGGGCTGTGTTCAATACTCGTCAACAACTGGTGCGCCCCCCAGAGGACCGGTGAACTAAAATTCAGGCGTTGATACTAAGGTTTTTGTCATCAACTTATCAGACTCGTCAGCGGTGGCAAAGCCTTCTGGGTTTACTCACTTCCACGCAGGGCCTTACTCATTACGGACGTCTCCGAGTTCGGCCGCTGCAGTACCATCTGTCCCCTTATCTACAGACGTCATCCCTCAATCCTGTTGTTCCGGTATTGAAGTCTCTACATCCACATCTGATTTGGTGGCAGTCCCGCCACAACGTCATGCGGGGAGTTCCCTTCCGATTTCCATCTCCGGATCACCATCTCTACACCGATGCTTCCGAGACCGGTTGGGGAGCCCATCTGGACGGTCTGGAGGTGTCCGACAGATGGTCGAGTTTGGATGCCAGACTTCACATCAACCTTCTGGAGATGAAGGCAGTCATCCTAGCAGTTCAGCATTGGAGTTGGCGTCTCATGAATTCGTCCCTTCTCATCGCTACAGACAACTCTACGGTCATTGCTCACATCAACAAGATGGGTACCACCCGATCTTTCTCAACGTTTCGTCTGGTGTGGGATCTTTACGACTGGGCTCTCATTCATCACTGTCATCTCAATGCTCGCCATGTCCCGGGTCGGCTCAATGTCTTAGCGGACCGCCTTTCTCGTCCCGACACCGTCCTTCAAACCGAATGGCAACTTCATCTGGGGGTCTTCCGTCAGATCTGCAGCGTCTGGGAGACCCCCTTGATCGACCTGTTTGCGACGAGGAACAATGCGCAGCTTGCCCTCTTCGTCAGTCCGATTCTGGACCCTCAAGCCTTCGCCATCGACGCTCTTTCAATCAACTGGGACAACTTCCTGGCTTATGCCTACCCACCTATGGCCCTGATTCAGGAAGTTCTTCAAAAGATTTCTCTACACGACTGCGTCGTTTCTGCTCGTGGTTCCGTGGTGGCCTCGTCGTCAGTGGTTTCCGGTACTGGTTCCACTTCTCACTGCTCCGCCACGTCGTCTTCCAGTTTGGCCCAGCCTGTTGCGTCAACCTCACGGGATAATTCATCACAACCCGCAGTGGCTCAACTTACACGTCTGCAGACTATCCAGAGTGCACTCACAGTCCAAGGATTTTCAGCAGAAGTTGCACAGACGATGGTTTCTGCCAATCGATCTTCCACTTCACAGCTCTATCAAGCGAAATGGGCCTATTTCGTCTCCTGGTGCCGAGAACGTGATTCCGATCCCGACTCTGCCTCTATTTCCTTAGTAGCTGATTTTCTCCTTCACCTACATCGTGATAAGAAGTTTAAAATCAGCACCATTGAGGCGTACCGGTCTGCTTTGGCTAGGGTTTTTTCTTCTTTCGACCGGCATCGACATTAGTCTAAACGACAATATCTCTGCTCTCCTACGGGCTTTCGCCTTACAGTCTCGCCGTACTCGCCAGCTGTTATCGAAGTGGGATATTGGTGTGGTTCTTTGTGCCCTGATTCGTCCGCCCTTCGAACCTTTACAGTCCGCCTCTATTAAAGCTGTTTCCTACAAGACGGCTTTTCTGGCGGCTTTTGCTTTGGCGTCTAGAGTTTCTGAAGTTCACGCTCTGGAAAGATCATCTTTGATCTGGACGGGAAATTGGTCTCGCATTTCCTTTCGTCCCGTCCCTGAGTTCATCGCCAAGAATGAGGCTGTGCGCCAAGGTCCGTGTGCTCAACGTTTGTACTCCATCCCTGCTTTATCAGACTTTGTTCGTGACCTTGAGGACGACTTACTGTTATGCCCTGTACGAGCCATACGTCACTATCTCACTCGTACCGACCCTGGTCGGGGTTCTCGTCGTCTATTATTCCTGTCTCTTCAGCCAACTGCAGTGCGTGACATTACCAAGAATACTATTGCTTCTTGGTTGAAGAAGACCATTAAGTGGGCATATCAACTTGCCATTGACGCTCCCCCACTTCTGTCCTCTGCTTCTTCCCATGAAATTCGTGCCATCGCTACATCATGGCCTTTATGGAAGAACCTATCCCTTCATGACATTGTCCAGTCCTGTGCATGGACGGCAAATTCTACGTTCACCGATTTCTATCTGAGAGATTTGTCAGTACAATCAGATAGGGTGACCACGCTTGGGCCGCTGGTGGCTGCCCAGCACGTGGTCCAGTAACTTTAAAAAAGGGGGGGGGGGGCATTTTCGTTCAGCGCAGCAAGTCAGTCAATCAGCCAGCTTGCTGTATCATCTCCTCTAATCAGTCATTTCATATGTCCACCATACTACATGATCACCTCAATAGGTCAGCCTGCCAGCCGCCAACTCACAAGACATCTTTCAAGACCTGACACAAGGGTAAATATTGGTTTTTAGGTATACTTTGTGTCATTTTCAGGTTTAAAGTACAAAGAGTTTGGTGCATGAGGGCTATTATGACCAGATTATGAGATCATCTCTAGAGAGGCAGCTGCTGTCAACTCACAAGTCATCTTACAAGAACTGACACATTCGTGAGTACTACTTTCAGGTTTACCAGTGTCAGCAACAGGGACTAAAGTACAGAGAGTTGACGTAAGACGGCTTGTGGACTAAAGAGTGGTATAAGATGGGCACCTTGTATGCAATGTTGTCGGGATGTACATGCCCACTTCTATTCGTCATACACTGATTACCACTCGAATACTCACAGCGCCACCGGCCCGAGTTCCTTCGTGGGGGTAAAATTGTGCACCACATCCACGGTCAAGGCTGCATGGACGAGTACATTCAACAATCTATTATGATTACTCCATGACTACCCACAGCGTCACCGACCAGGGTCCCTCTTGTCGAGTACTAGTGTGCCGTGTCCGTGATCATCTCAGCGGTTACTCAGCCTGCTATTGGAACTACAACAAGGCCGAGGTGCCCACCTCCATGTGTTGGTAGTGAGCCATTAGCAACAGCAGGTGTAGATTTGAGCAACAAATATTAAACATTTATAAACAATGTTAGTATTTGTTATCAAATCAAACCTGCTGTTACTTTGATTACCCTCCCATCCTGCCCCTCACTCCACGGCCTTGCACACCACACGTCTCGGGCTGTAAGAGTGAGAAAGAGGGAGATTCAGGATTGTGCAGGGCTTAAGTAACCTAGCTGAACTGAGAGAGCTCCCTAAGGGGAGACAACTTTTCGTTTTAACTATTTGTAAGGATGCTCCTAAAGGGAGATAAGGCCATTAGCAACAGCAGGTTTGATTTGATAACAAATACTAACATTGTTTATAAATGTTTAATATTTCCGAATTGTATGGAAACTCTTTAAGGTCTGTTTGCCAGATACGCTAGGTCATTGTATATTTTCGAAAGGCACTGGAACGGTATTGAGCCAATTGATGCCAACTCAGCTGCACCATACATAGCTTGAGACTTCTGGTTAAATTTGTATAAAATCTGGTGATGGTATGATATGTTTTAGTTTTTTTTTATAAATTGCATACGTTTTAAAATGCACTGTATCTATAGGATGAAGTCCGAGCAAACACGGATGACTGGTCTGCCCTTGGCTTGAGAGGGAATCAGTCAGGACCAATGGTGGCAGAAGGCCTGCTCGATAAAAACCGACTCGTGGGGCCAATCGGTAAGGACAGTAGTTGCCCTAGACGGATGTTTAACTGTTCATTGTCAAAATAGTATAACCCGATTCAAGAATGAGCTATCGTATTTTCGAATGACATGGTATACGCATTCTCCCATTGTCAGAGTTTGTATACACAAGTTATGAAAGTTAGCGCCGTAGATCTTGCACGCTACAGTACGATTGTATGTTGCCGTCAATGTACTATCACAGAATTTGAGAAACTTTGAATGGAGGCGTTTGATGGTATGCAAATGTAGTCCTGTTTGGCGGGTGGTTGGGTGGGTTCAGGTTCCTGTTGCTTCAATGCATTTTGCTGAGAAGCAACAGGAACTTGAAAATGTGATGTCTAGCACTGTAATATCACTTGTCTTTATTGCATCATGTAAGCGTCCTGTCTGTGTCGTGTGAGCTGTCCTCAGTGTTTTATAGGGTGAATGGAGGGTGTCTGGTTCCATGCTGCTTCAAAGATTTCTTCTTTGAAGTAGCAGGAACACAACTGGGCTGGGTGGTGCTTAGTTGGTTCGTCGTGATATAGCTGAAATATTGTTGAAAGTGACGTTAAATTCTATTCACTCACTCCTAGTCCTGTTTGAAAAGTTTCTGCGGTAATATTCTGTGGCGTTGTTTAAAATCGTCACAGTCCGTACAAGATAAGCAAATGCTACAAGGTGAGATGTGTATACGCCGTATGTAGGTACTTTGGTAATATTGGTATCCAGAAATGGGTAGTTAACTATGTCAAAATTATTATAGTCTCTCTTGTCGTAGATTCGACGCGACAGACAACCCTGGTCATTCTTATACAGGTATAGGTCCAGATATTATGTTCCATCATCTGAGCTATCAGTGGTTCACTTCAAATCCAGTGAAGGGGACTCACAGCGTCGTTAATATATATTATCCAGTTGTAGCAGGGGCGTCGGAAGCAAATTGAAAGTGGTACGGCCACTATCATAGCACTTTAGGCGAGGGTGCAGGGGCCGCCTAGGCCCCGGAAGCTCCTGGGGTCTAGATCGCCGGAGACGCGTTCTGATCGATTTCTGGCGAATAAAATCACTCTGCAATGAAGTGTATTTTTAGTTCTTTCCTAATTCTTTTATCATGAAAACGCAATCGATGGTGGTTTTCTGCGAAGCTGAATTACAATAAATTATGTGTAAAGTACCGTAACTTAGACATATTGTGTAGACGTCACCAATATAATTCTTATGGGCAATGGGGTGTTGATAAATTCATTGCAGAAGTAACGCCATCTACATTCATGATTTAGCTAGCTATACTTCTGCAATAATAAAACTGGCGCTCGTAGTTTTTATAACGGGCCATGCTAACAGTAAGTTATTTTGTGGACAAGGGACGCAAAAAGAAAAAAATGTGAAAAAACACCTCTATTACAGTTATTTGCAGGGAATTACTTGGAGAACGAAGTACTTGCGGCAGAATTATGGGGGGTGGGGGGGGGGGAGCTAGAGCCCACCCTAGGCCCCTCGCCCCCTTTCCATTCCCAACACTCCGCTGGGCCTGCGAGAGAGCGAAGGACCAACTCGCGAAGGGCCAATTCGCGAAGGAGCAAAGCGAACAGGTAGTCCAGTCAATATGTGCAGATTTTTCATCGGATTGTGCCTTGTTTCATAAAAGCATGAAATTTGGCACAGGTGTACATCGAGGCGTACAGAGCATTTCTGGATATGGAGCTACTGCGAATTTTTCCTATGTAGGTCACAGAGGCTATTTTCCGAAATGGCCGCCAGGGGCCCATATAGCATTAGCAATCCTGCACTATTTTTCTGTTTGGGACTTTTTTTTGGGGTCATTTGTCAGAATATTGATGGAAAGTACGATATCAAAGATAGACAAACGATGATGGTCATTTAAACGAGTCGACCATCTTGAATTTCAAGATGGCCGCCATCTGAAGCCTATTTCATTCAATATTTCAATAACCACACAATATATCGACATAATTTCTGTCGGTATACCAATATTTTATTGTTTCACGACGATTATTTCACAGTAGATATGGTTTAATAACGATCATCTCTGATTTCCAAAATGGCTGTCATCATTTTCCAAAATGGCCACCCGATTTTTAATTCGGACACCTTGGGCACACGTAGCTTTATATTTGTTAGTTCTTTGATTTTCGAAAGCAAAATGGTTCTGCAGTGCTAAATTATTATGAGACAGTATATTTAAAATAATATGTAAAAATAGCTAACCAGATATTGTTCACAAGATTTTCCAAAATGACCGCCAGATTTTCATGTTGAGTCACTTAGGCACATCCATTTTTGAGTTATTTTTCAACACTACTGCGTTGCATTTGATGTTTGAAAGCAGGATAACTGTACAAGAATATCAGAATAGTTGCCACAGTATTATAAGACAGTAATATTTAATTAATCAAGGAATGAAAATATTATTATTGAGAAAGATAATTAGCAAATTAGGCAAATATAGTCAACTAAATATTGTAAATTTTTCGACGGACTTTTCTCCTAAAGCACCAAAGCTCACACGGAATTAGACATGGCGTTGGGAGAGCAATGAGATATGGAGTCATTCCGTACCAGGTTAATGTAGGCCGTAACAACCATTTTTCAAGATGGCTGCCATGAGGCACGGCTGTTTATGACCGTTTCTTTATCTTGCTCGGAGTATTATCGCCACTTTTAAACAAGAGAACTAAACATTTCTACAGTTAGATAGTTTAAATGCGAGCAGATTTACCTTGGTGGCTCAGCTGACATAATCTTGTCGAGATGGCTACTCGAGCGACTTATTGTCCATAAATTCTGGGATTTGTACGGTTCTATATGATAGAACTTTATTACATGAGGTCATGTAAATTAGTAAAGTACGCTTTCATGTAATCAAAACGAAGAATTACGTTGAAAGAAATACATTATCGAAAAAGGCTTTTTTATATTTGCACTAGGATCCAAATTTTTTTTAACAGGAGGTTGGGTTGAATATGTTTATAGCGTGTCTAACTGGATCCATTCAAAAACGTGAGACAAACTCAGCGAAACGTTGTGGTAGTAGATGTTCTTATTCGAAAAGTGGAAAGAAAAAATATTCGTGTTCCATTTATGCTCTCTTCTACGGTCATTTCAACATCAATAAGTATGCATTTTTGTGGGTCGTCATGGGCGCCATTTTGAAAGTACCGCTGGCATTTTGAATCAAACAAACGAGCTGTATAAACCTGAAATAAAAAGCTACAGAGATAGAGAGAGATTATATCCACTCTTAACTTCCCGAGTTTCTGGAGAATGCTATTAAACGGGGACAGATAGGATTGAAAAATCTTGAATGCTAAGATAAGCTCTACCTCCAGCGCATTTCATTTTTTGCGAACACAGCATGGTTTGTTTCCATTGGCAATAGCGGACGGAATCAGCTGGCGCTCATATCGATTTGACTACAGCAGGCTCTTGTCCATATAAATCCTATTCTAGTTACTATGCGAATAAGGGGATGTCGTTATAGAAATACCCCACAAGTGGTTTCAATTTGGGGATGGGTGAATTGTGTATAGGGCCACAAAATCAATGCAGCAATCTGGCGGTTTAATATTTTTCACTTACAACTTTGTTAGCTACGTTCACCACATAAAAACATACGCTCTTCAACTTGAAAATTTCTCTCAAGAGGCCATTGCTTAAAAAAACTTATCATGTTTCGCATATTTCAGATTATGCCCATGCAATTTCTCATCCGGGTGGACGTATATGTTTTGAGCGAAATATGTCTAGAAGCCTATTAAGTATACGTAATTTCCTGTATAGATAGTTTATAACTATGTCTGTACATCTATACCTAGATGTATATATTGATTTAATAGTAGTGAAGTAAACTGTGAACTGGGGCTCGGTACAAGATATTGTGCTTATGGGACGAGCTCAATCACGTCGCAAACCATTACTACGGAAACTAGTTAAGTTCTTATGGGTTACCAGCTTGACTCAAGGTTTCTAGGGTTTGGTTATTAATACCATTCATCTTTTAAAATGCTATACCAAGCAAGTCACTTGCATTACGTTTCGTATTGTAACTAATCCGGAGCTCAAGGGGTCGTGTAAGCACCTTGTGTGTTTTGCAAATTTCCATTGTGTTTGAATCACATGAAAATTGTGTTGTCTTGTCAGCATCATTAAATATTTCCCCCGCTTTGATAACCTCATCAGTGACGATAATTCAAAATCGAAAAACATGTAGCTTTCAACTTCCTGCATTCGGACTACCGTAACGTCGTTGCATTATTGTGTTATATAAACTTTACGGATATACGCTTTGAAACATCGACCATTCCATTGTATGTCCTCTGGTTTCTGTTTTGTCAGATGATGTGAGTTCACATTAGCATTTGATCATTCCATCGTATGTAACCTGTGTCTCTTTTATTCCAGGGGACGGAAGTTCACATGAGGAGTGTAGTTTGTCTTTTCTGTAATACAGTTAGTACTATCAGGCCATGCGTTTGTATTTCTCAGGTTCTGAGATATATTCACATGATGTGGAGGTATATAACCGTACCACCAGGATGAAATGCTATATGCAGATTGTAATATTGTAACAAGAGGGGAGAGTGTATATTATGTATTCACAATATTATCTATTATCATATATAGTAATAGTACTGAAGGCATAGACGCCCATCTCTAATGAGAACGTGCACTTACATACACTTGAAGAATCTTGAAGACTATTGAGTACGTATGGATCCCCCTATGGCATAATTATAATTCGTGCTTGTGTGGATTGGAAATGTCGATGTTATGAGCATAATCTGGTACAATCGGGTAGTGTATGCTAAGATGAGTTTATAGAAAATTTTATTTCCAAATCAAGATTATAACTCCGTTGGCTAATAAGATTTAAAAAAAAAATGTTTTCCCGCGGTACGTCGCCAATTCAAGACCGGAGATGGTCGATAATTTCCTCCCGGGAGATCATTGAAATAGATGTATAGTTATGAACTAAAATAAGGCTCATATGGCGGCCATCTTGGAAATCCAAGGTAATCAATAATACACCATAGCTATTGTGAAATGTTCGTCGTGCTATACCCCTAAAGCAACAGTGTATCAACAAAAATGATATATATATATATAATATATATATATATTGTGCCGTTAATGAATTATTGACTGAAATCGAGATGGCGGCCATCTTGAAATCCGAGATGGCCGTTGTGACCATATGACTTTTATGGCCATTTATATGAGATTTTCTCTCAATATTCTGACAAATGACCAACAAAAATATTGCCAAATAGATAAACCAGCGCAGGATTTTGAATGATAATATGGGCTTCTGGCGGCCATTTTGAAAAATGGTCACCTACATAGGAAAAGTTTGCGGTGGCTTCGTATCCAGAAATCCTCCCCAGGTCACGATGTACCTCTATGCCAAATTTTATGCTTTTATGAAAAAAGGCACAACTTTTTCACATATTGATTGGACTAAGGAGAGTCTGAGAGAGTGGTACTACCTCGTGTGTTCAGGTGATACAACATGAAAAGAGTAGGCCTATAACGCACTGTTGAGCTCCTGTTTTAACCATAGCTCCTTAGACCTATATTGTTTGAAATACAAGGTCGGGTCCGGACCTGTAAATGTAGCATGCAGCCAGAAACAACCTAGCGTGTAGGCGTATGACAAGCGAACAACGGAATTCGTATGAAGAAAATTGATTTCTTGTTTCGTTGATAAACACAACACTTTCCATGCACGATCGAAATTGTTCCAAGAGGGCTGCACTCTGGACCGATCAGTCTTATTCAACTTTGAAGCTATATCAAAACTGCTTGCAGTTCTAGTTTGTTTTTGATTTTGTGTTTTCTTCTATCTGTCTTCGTTTTTTTTTTCTTTCTTCATTTTTTTTGCACAAGTGGTACGGCCATGGCCGTACCTGCCGTACCGCTTCCGACGCCCTTGTATAGGAGATCGTCTATATAGCGTTTGGTGAATAAGAAGAAACGGGCTTTGGAATGGTTATCTTTTGACAATTTCTGCATAAAGGAGTTTTCATAGGAGAATAGATTAGGTCTTCCAAAAGTTGTGCACAAATTATACCCATTGGGATACCTTGACGCGATTGGTATACGATATTGCCGAATTTCATAGATATTGTTTTGAGAAATTCAAGCAATTCTATAGACAAAGAAACATCCATAGAATGATATCCTTTACGTGCAGTAGAACTGAAAAAAGACTTATGGCTTCTGACATTAACAAACCGGAGATCAGTTTTATTAAACACCAATATTATTAGGCCCTAATGAACTAAGGTGTCCAATAAGGTTCTGATAAGGAATAGTAATATAGAAAGTCGAACAAGGAAAAAGTGCTCAACTATTGTTCAATGTCCTAACAATAATTTGCTATTTGAAGTACCAGCCAATGTTGTTTAAACCGCAACTTTGGTCTATTATTATGCAAATTAGATAAATGACAATATATATATTTTTTTTTACTACCATTTGATGGGAAGATAAATGTCTTTGTGCACCTCAAGAGGATTTTGCTGAATTCATTCTGTGAAGAGATTTAGTGAACAAAACCGTCTTTTTTATCTCCATTTTAGATAAAACCTGATGAGAATGGATATATGTGTCCTAAAATGCGCATATTTTACACGTATTAAGCTCTTATGGAATGGTTGGGGGCTGAGGTCAGGTCATTGAAGGTTTCCACGAATAACATCTACAACAGAAGCATGACTGTGATTCAGAAACACGATAGCAATTTTACATCCGATTATCTTTCGTAATATTTAAGATGTCGATGTAGTCGAAATGCGGGGGTCATATGCCATATTACCCATTACCATTGCATAATCTTCATTATGTCTGAAGTTCACTCCCTGTGCAGGGTCATTTGACCAACATTTTACCACGGTGGGAATTCACAATCATTTGAACATTTTCCAGTATGAGTCATTACTTACTTCGGGTGCTTAAAAAGCACATCACTTCTTATCTGTCAAAGTTGCGGTGCTATAATGTAACCATGGATTAAAAGTGATGCGTGCATCGAAAATTCTGCTTTTAATCGTTTATAAGGAAAGAATGTCCAGACAAAATGGTCAACTTCTATCTATGGCATTTCATTGAAGCAGCGCCGAAGTAAAATATTGTTGACCTTATTTATGTGTTAATATTATATATATGTTTGATGTGGTAACAGGAGATGGAAGTCGCTCAAATGATGAAATTGTGGATCCGTTCTTTCTTCTCCTCTCGTCATGTTGCTGGAACGGCCTCTCCATGGGATCCATCGACATCGCCAAGAAGCACGTGACCAGTAAGGGTCACGCAGACGTCGGTCTCAGAGTGTGTGACTATCCCACAATACAGGTATATTATAGGAGTCATAGCGAATTCGACGATACCATCATGCATTTTGCATAGAAACTGGACTGCACCAAGAGATATATTTCAGTTTAAAATACTTAATTGGTCGATTCAAATTTTCGAAAGTAAAGAAAATGACGTGTGAAGAAAATTGGATAAATATCCAGGTAATCACAGTGATTCTCTGAAGGTCAATGAGTCAATATAATCGTAGTGATTCTCTGAAGGTCCATGAGTCAAGGTAATCAGTGATTCTCTGAAGGTCCATGAGTCAAGGTAATCATAGTGATTCTCTGAAGGTCCATGAGTCAAGGTAATCATAGTGATTCTTTGAAGGCCCAACAGTTAAGGTAATCTCAGTGATTCTCTGAAGGTCCATCAATCAAGGTAATCTCAGTGATTCTCTGAAGGTCCATCAATCACGATAATTACAGAGATTGTCTGAAGGTCTGTGAATCAAGGTATAGTGATTCTCTTAGTGTCCATCGGTCACGATATAGTGATTGTCTGAAAGTTCATCATTCAATGTATACTGATTATCTGAAGGTTGATCAGTCAAGGTAATCACAGTGATTCTCTGAAGATCCATGAGTCAAGGTAATCATAGTGATTCTCTGAAGATCCATGAGTCAAGGTAATCATAGTGATTCTCTGATGGTCCATGAGTCAAGGTAATCACAGTGATTCTCTGAAGGTCGATGAGTCAAGGTTATCACAGTGATTCTCTGAAGGTCCATGAGTCAAGGTAATCACAGTGATTCTCTGAAGGTCCATGAGTCAAGGTAATCATAGTGATTCTCCGAAGGTCGATGAGTCAAGGTAATCACAGTGATTCTCTGACGGTCCATGAGTCAAGGTAATCACAGTGATTCTCTGAAGTTCCATGAGTCAAGGTAATCTTAGTGATTCTCTGAATGTCCATGAGTCACGGTAATCACAGTGATTCTCTGAAGGTCCATCAGTTGAGGTAATCTCAGTGATTCTCTGAAGGTCCATCAGTTAAGGCAATCTCAGTGATTTTCTGAAAGTCCATCAGTATAGGTAATCTCAGGGATGCTCTGAAAGTCCATCAGTTAAGATAATCTCAGGGATGCTCTGAAGGTCCATCAATCAAGGTAATCTCAGTGATTCTTTGAAGGTTCATCAGTCACGATAATCACAGAGATTGTCTCAAGGTCTATGAATCAATGTATACTGATTCTCTGATAGTCCATCAGTCAAGTTATAGTGATTATTTGAAGGTTGATCAGTCAAGGTAATCACAACCATTCTCTGAAGGTCCATCAGTCAAGTGATAGTGATTTTTTGAAGGTTCATCATTCAAGGTATAGTGATTCTCTGAATGTCCATCATTCAAGGTAATCTCAGTGATTCTCTGAAGGTACATGCGTCGAGGTAATCACAGTGATTCTCTGACGGCCCATGAGTCAAGGTTATCACACTGATTCTCTTAAGGTCCATGAATCAAGGTAATCACAGTGATTCCCTTAAGTTCCATGAGACAAGGTAATCACAGTGATTCTGTGAAGGTCCATGAGTCCAGGTAATCACAGTGATTCTCTGAAGGTCCATGAGTCAAAGTAATCAGAGTGATTCTCTTAAGATCCATGAGTCAAGGTAATCATAGTGATTCTCTTAAGGTCCATGAGTCAAGGTAATCATAGTGATTCTCTTAAGGTCCATGAGTCAAGGTAATCACAGTGATTCTCTGACGGTCCATGAGTCAAGGTAATCACAGTGATTCTCTGAAGGTCGATGAGTCAAGGTAATCACAGTGATTCTCTGACGGTCCATGAGTCAAGGTAATCACAGTGATTCTCTGACGGTCCATGAGTCAAGGTAATCACAGTGATTCTCTGAAGGTCGATGAGTCAAGGTAATCATAGTGATTCTCTGACGGTCCATGAGTCAAGGTAATCACAGTGATTCTCTGACGGTCCATGAGTCAAGGTAATCACTGTGATTCTCTGAAAGTCGATGAGTCAAGGTAATCACAGTGATTCTCTGAAGGTCCATGAGTTAACCGTATCTGGCCTGGGCTTTTTGGGACCTGTCCTGGCCTGGGGGGGGGCCGGGCCGAAATGGCCCCCCCTAATTATTTTTCTTATCCCTTGAGCTATGGGGCTGAAACTTACCACACTATACCCTTGGGTCAAGCTCTACCAAAAAATGTAAAAAAATCCAAGATTGCCGCTTTGATGACGTCACAGTGACGTCATTTTCAAAAACGGCATTTTGAATTTACCCATGATCCTCTGCTCAGGGGGTTATGCAAATGGGCTCAAAATGACCCAATAAGATAAACTATAAAGTCCGGGAGTTTCAGCACCCCATTTTCTCGTCGTTCCGGAGATAGCGCAGAAAGTTGGTAGGGGGGGGGGCCATAATGGCCCCCCCAGGCCAGGTAGGGTTAAGGTAATCACAGTCATTCTCTGAAGGTCCATGAGTCAAGTTAATCACAGTGATTCTCTCAAGGTCCATCAGTCAAGGTAATATCAGTGATTCTCTGAAGGTCCATCAGTTAAGGTAATCTCAGTGATTCTCTGAAGGTCCATCAATCAAGGTAATCTCAGTGATTCTCTGAAGGTCGATGTGTCAAAGTAATCAGAGTGATTCTCTTAAGATCCATGAGTCAAGGTAATCGTAGTGATTCTCTTAAGGTCCATGAGTCAAGGTAATCATAGTGATTCTCTTAAGGTCCATGGGTCAAGGTAATCACACTGATTCTCTGAAGGTCCCTAAGTCAAGTTAATCACAGTGATTCTCTTAAGGTCCATGAGTCAAAGTAATCAGAGTGATTTCCTTAAGATCCATGAATCACACTGATTCTCTGAAGGTCCATGAGTCAAGGTAATCACAGTGATTCTCTGAAGGTCCATGAGTCAAGGTAATCACAGTGATTCTCTGAAGGTCCATGAGTCAAGGTAATCATAGTGATTCTCTTAAGGTCCATGAGTCAAGGTAATCATAGTGATTCTCTTAAGGTCCATGAGTCAAGGTAATCACAGTGATTCTCTGACGATTCATGCGTCTAGGTAATCGTGGTGATTCTCTGATGGTCCATGAGTCAAGGTAACCACAGTGATTCTCTGACGGTCCATGAGTCAAGGTAATCACAGTGATTCTCTGAAGGTCGATGAGTCAAGGTAATCACAGAGATTTTCTGACGGTTCATGAGTCAAGGTAATCACAGTGATTCTCTGACGGTCCATGAGTCAAGGTAATCACAGTGATTCTCTGACGGTCCAGGAGTCAAAGTAATCACAGTGATTCTCTGAAGGTCGATGAGTCAGAAAGTTTGGTAGGGCCCCCAGTTTGGCCATAATGGCCCCCCCAGGCCAGGTAGGGTTAAGGTAATCACAGTCATTCTCTGAAGGTCCATGAGTCAAGTTAATCACAGTGATTCTCTCAAGGTCCATGAGTCAAGGTAATCACACTGATTCTCTTAAGGTCCATGAGTCAAGGTAAGCACAGTGATTCTCTGAAGGTCCATGAGTCAAGTTAATCACAGTGATTCTCTTAAGGTCCATGAGTCAAAGTAATCAGAGTGATTCTCTTAAGATCCATGAGTCAAGGTAATCGTAGTGATTCTCTTAAGGTCCATGAGTCAAGGTAATCATAGTGATTCTCTTAAGGTCCATGGGTCAAGGTAATCACACTGATTCTCTGAAGGTCCCTGAGTCAAGTTAATCACAGTGATTCTCTTAAGGTCCATGAGTCAAAGTGATCAGAGTGATTCCCTTAAGATCCATGGATCACACTGATTCTCTGAAGGTCCATGAGTCAAGGTAATCACAGTGATTCTCTGAAGGTCCATGAGTCAAGGTAATCACAGTGATTCTCTGAAGGTCCATGAGTCAAGGTAATCATAGTGATTCTCTTAAGGTCCATGAGTCAAGGTAATCATAGTGATTCTCTTAAGGTCCATGAGTCAAGGTAACCACAGTGATTCTCTGACGATTCATGCGTCTAGGTAATCGTGGTGATTCTCTGATGGTCCATGAGTCAAGGTAACCACAGTGATTCTCTGACGGTCCATGAGTCAAGGTAATCACAGTGATTCTCTGAAGGTCGATGAGTCAAGGTAATCACAGAGATTTTCTGACGGTTCATGAGTCAAGGTAATCACAGTGATTCTCTGACGGTCCATGAGTCAAGGTAATCACAGTGATTCTCTGACGGTTCAGGAGTCAAAGTAATCACAGTGATTCTCTGAAGGTCGATGAGTCAAGGTAATCACAGTGATTCTCTGAAGGTCCATCAGTTAAGGTAATCTCAGTGATTCTCTGAAGGTCCATCAGTCACGATAATCACAGCTATTGTCTCAAGGTCTGTGAATCAAGGTATAGTGATTCTCTGAAGGTCCATCAGTCAAGTTACACTGCTTATTTGAAGGTTGATCAGTCAAGGTAATCACAACCATTCTCTGAAGGTCCATCAGTCAAGTGATAGTGATTTTCTGAAGGTTCATCATTCAAGGTATAGTGATTCTTTGAATGTCCATCATTCAAGGTAATCTCGGTGATTCTCTGAAGGTCCATCAATCAAGGTATAGTGATTTTCTGAACGTCCATATGTCATGAGTATAGTGATTCTCCGAAGGTCCATCATTCAAGGTATACTGATTCTCTGAAGGTCCATGAATCAGGGTAGGCGCCACCAGTCAAAGGTGATCTATCGGTACATCCGTAATAGTGCTTCATTTATCCGATATTAATTACGTATGAAATGTGTGAAGTAATCTGGTGATGAACATATTATCCGGATCGGATGCTCACTAGTTCTGATAATGCTCGATCGTGTTTCAATGAATTTACATTTGTTTAAGTTTTCTCGATTCGTGGGAAATCGAGCAATCGTGTCTCAGTCGTTCATTTTGATAAGAGAACCAATCTTTAGCGACTTCGAAAATCTCGACTACCAGATGAATTTTAATCATCCAACAACTTTGTTTCAGGACTACTTTGGTGAGGCAGTGACCGGAACGAATACATGTCGACTCACGGCATTTTCATTGGCTGCCGGCATGGATGAACAGACCGGGAGCAACGATTGGTCAATCCACGTTGACTTGGAGGTGATACCAAGGTGAATGATTTTGAACTTTAATTTCCTCTTATGGAGACATAACAAGTTTTCTTGTTTTAATATCATCAACAGGCACTGGTATTCAAACATATTTTCATAATAGCCGTGTAGTACACTACTGTGAGGCAATTGGCTGTCATCAACAACCGCGAATCCCTTGCTATTGCTGTCGTGCTCCAGATAGATGTCCATCCAATCATTTGCCTGGAAGCGGCTGCATTCATCGTGACTGTTTCTTTGTTGCACTTTGAGAACAAATGTTTCCTTTCAGATCTCGCAATACCATCGATATAAAAAGGTGCTCTAATGATCACTAAAACATCGGAATGGGTCGGACATCAGATGAATATGTAGTGAGTCTGCTGATGAATATTCTCCAAAGCGATGCACATTCTGTTGTGAACCATGCGCAGTTTTGCCTATGTCAGTACAATCAAAAACCAAGTAGTGGGTATTGCGTGAGACAAAAGTTTTGGCCTCTTGGGACAGGAAGCCAACGGAAAGGGGTGCCAACATTTTGTCCGTGTATTTACTTCCATATAATAATATCTGATTAGAGAGAAGAGACAAAAGAGAAATAAAGGAGTCTTCGAAATTCACAAATGGTGATGAATTGTCAATAAATCTGACAATCCTATCTTTCAATGAATTTGCCAGATTTTGTATTAAAACATCAACTCAGCCACTTGACACTCAAATCCAATTCAAAAATCCAATAAACTCCAAAGAAACCCGCACTCCAAGTAAAAGTAAACCCACCTCTCCCTGGTCGTCAGTTTTCTCGATTGGAACATCTTGAACCACAGAAACCTAGACTCGTACCTAGCCTGCAGATTCACGAAGATATGTCTGCGGTCGAATCGATTGTCTTCGATGTTTCAATGCAGAGTATACTATACTTGCACTACAAAGGACAGAGGAGAGGTATAATGCATTGCCCTTGGAGGGTGACATTGGCG
Organism: Hanleya hanleyi; assembly: GCA_036873755.1. NCBI lineage: Eukaryota > Metazoa > Mollusca > Polyplacophora > Lepidopleurida > Hanleyidae > Hanleya > Hanleya hanleyi. The sequence continues at coordinate 16,665 of JAVTVY010043340.1, read as the reverse complement.
TATTACTTTCATTCGGAAGACATATTGAAAAATACCAAAAATTAGGACAGAATTTCGTCTTGGGCATATATCGCCAGAAAATGACCTCACGCTGCCGCGTTCATATTGAATTTGTTTTTCTGATAATTTATACAGCGGGGCTTTCCAGATTTCAGTGCATGGTGTTGCCATGTAAGCTTGTGGAGTTTATTACAACATTTTTTTTGACCAAGCGAACATGTGTTCGATAAAATTCTGGGGCGTTTGATAAGAATCTTTAATGTTGTAGCAAATGCAGAACATATAGCAAATCATTGATTATTTCATATGCTTATCTGTTAATTCAAATATTGGTTGCACATGTACCATGGATGGATGGACATTTTCAGATTTTTTTATTATATTCGATAGTTTGGATTCCAGCATATCATAGTGTGCATATAACGGAGATTGAGCACACGCGCATTTCATAGATATCTCGCAGCGATTCCAGTATTGTTGGGGATGGATATTCTCCGGCTTAATTCTTTCATATCTTTTACATTGAATATTCCGTATCTTGAAGTTTCAGCTATTGACAATCGGTTAGTTACAAGTCCTGGATAGTTAACTTGATCATAATATTGGAGATTACTGCTGAAGTATCTCCATTAGATTGCTGATATAATAATCTACATGTTCATATTGAATATCTGAGAGTTTGTTCCTTAAATTTGAATCCATTATTGTCTAATTAACGGCGATTGAATTGTTGATAACTTCTTGGAGATTGAATTGTTAACATGACATGTTGGAGATTGGATTGTAGATAAGACATCTCGGAGTCTTGTGTTTTATGTCCATCTATTTCATTGATGAAATAACTTTTGATAGAAAGACTAAGTTAGCCTTCAGCCTGAATCGAATCCAATCCGCGACCACTCCACGTTCATTATCTGTTACCTTTGTCTCTATACCTGGCTGCTTAGGACCCTTGTGTAGGCTCCGGTCCTGGTAAGTTTGACTAGCCAATCAGAATAACGCTGGATCAGCCCCCAATCAATCCATGACACCGATCCTCATTGACTCAGGGTGGTATCTTCTAATTTCAGCTTGACAACCTGAATGGACAACAAATACATTATGTCTCTGACAGTCAGTGAATTAAATGAGACTCTTTAACAGTTATTCCTTCAATCGGAGTTATTACATATATACTAGTAGAACAAGGGTCAATAGTCGACCCCCCTCCCCCCTCCACGGTCGCCACCATTCTGTTCTCCCGGTTTCAGGTGAGGAATTTATGAGTTGATCTCGTAGGCATCGACAACGCTTCTCGACTAATTGGGCATGACGCCTTATTTCTACTTCGGTTGCTTACGGCTAATATACGGAAAAAGAAATTTCACGAGAGGAATTAACATGTGCGATATTCGTCTTAGCCTGTTTAACAGTTCCATCTCCCATCGTGTAAACCCAGCGAGGGTCTCTGGGAAAGTTTCACGATTTGATAATCAGAGTATGTTCATCTGTACTGAATGTCGGGACAGCTACCACATTGTTTTGTTTCTGTCTCTTGTGCAGATTTGGCTTCCTACATTGGTTATGGCAGCTCAAGTTTGCGGCCGCCAAAAATGTTGGCAATGTCACTAACAAAATGTTACACGCGTGTGGTGGTAGTGGCTACAAAACGGATCTGGGTAAGTTTGGCTTTAATTAAAATGGAGGGAATTCCCTTCATATCTAAAATATGACAACTTTAACCAAAACGGGTCAAAGATATCCAACTTCGTATAGGTTTGCTCCTAAATCATATTGAAAAGTCGCTTTAGTTAAAGGTGTCAGGGTTTCATAATATAGAAATATGTCAAAATGCTTCAGTGTAATATCAAGGCCTGCTAGGCCAATAACGGAAAATTCCTGGTTCATATCATTTACTGCTATTCTTCAACGTGTCAGTATTTCACTACAATATGACTTACTCATTTCTTCATTGGCCGCCAATGCAGATGATTACAGCATTGCAACTAAAACATTACCTCTTTTTACACAAGAAATGACTCTGAACAAGAGGTGACACTTTGCTTTCCCAAGTGATTATGTTTGTGCCAATATGTTTGTTTGGTGGTTATTTCCTTATCTATTCTTACACCTGAACTTTTGGCAGACATTTGCACTTTTCGAGTCGGTTGATATATTAAAAATGCCGTATATGATTATTGTTGGTAAATAGATGGTTCGTCCATAAGAATATATATGGTAATTATATGAACCAGAAATTCTGATTAGGCTGGCCTCAACTGACTGAAAAGGAATTGGGGAATATCTGAACTTTACGTCACAATATACCGGCCGGCTCGGATTGGGACAATGGACCAACAGAGAGCGACGCGGAAGGGGAAAAGTCCATCTAAAGCGAACACATCCTTTTCGAATAATATCCGCAGTATACACGTCCAGAATCATGCGAGCGTCTCTTCCTATTTGTCATGAATGTTGGGGAATGCGATCCTTACCCTTGTCACACACATTCTGTCACACACCTCATGGTTTCAACCGTATTGATATCATCTAGGTAATAACCTATCTTCAGTTCTGTTTCAGTCTTATTAAAACTAAATCCTATCTGCTCCCCCATTTGGATATGTCGCTTGTAGGATCTGACCGTTTTGCAGTAACTGGGGCGTCAATCAATTACGAGAACTCTTCTTATTGATTTGAAGGGGACAATAATGGTGGAGACTTTTGGTTGGCTCAGCCAAATCTGACGCCACGCTGTAGGGATGTCTTCTGATGTTGCCGCGGTCTCGACATTGTGTCTCCATAATGCGGGTGGATATATGGACTGGTCTTTGGCATAAACCTTGGGGTAAACGGAGACAGTGACCCTATCCCCACTACCTGAATGCAAGTGAACTAGTTCAAAAGCTGACGTGATGTCATAAGGCTATCAAATATTCATGACATGGGCGCTCAGAGCACCAAACTCAATTGGAATACGTAAGACCCTATATAGCGACATATACGATCGGGGAGCATTGACAGAATATTAATTTATTAAGATTGGTTCTATTTTGCGTTGTAGGCTTAGAGAGGTTGTTACGAGACGGAAAAGCCGCCTGGGTTATGGGACCGTCTAATGAAGTTTTACGACAGTTCGTTGGAAAAACCGTTCTAATGGGAATGGAAATTTTGGATTATTGGTAAAATGCTAGTTTTTGTTACAAGAATTTTTTTCTTCTTTTTTTAATAACAGTTTTATTGAAGCAGCAGTGGGCTAATTAGTAGTAATCAGTGTTGAAAAGGAAGCCATATTGTTATCGAATATGGTGAATGATGTGGTTACTGCTTGGGAAGATAACTGTATGCGGATGAACGACAGAAGCAATGTTCCACACACTGGTTAAACATCGAGATGAAGATGTTATGTCTAATATTCATATAACTGGCTACGACATGATTAGCTTTCCTCATTGCAATAGACCTGGTACAAAACTCAAGCTGCTCACCCAATTGGGGTTCAGTTTATAGAGGAAGGGAAATTTATATTCACTCGAGACATGTGCGGTCTGGATGATATCGAATTACAGTAGAAACCTCTTAATTGTATACTCTAGATCCAGGACAATTTAATGCATTTATCCAGACATATTATAGGGCAATTAATGCGATTAATTTGGTTCTATATACCATAACCACAAGTGAGTTAAAGATGTTATGTTTTTCAGGGTCCAGAAGGTAGATGAGCGAAATCTGAACTCAGAACTGAAGCGTTTGACGAAAGACCAGAAATCAGCACTGGCACAAAAACTGTTATATGAGTTGAGTCTGGAAGACGGCGGTGAAGGCAAGCTTCCGGAGAACGACACGGATTTTGACAACCCATTTAACACAAAACCCCCGCGCGAGAAGGGAGGTCACCAGGCGGCTCTATCGCAAAATTCGAACGTAATTCTGAAGGTCAAACGGATAGATCCTCTTACCGAAGATGGGAAACTTGCGAAAATTGTGTTCGATCTCCCATCGAAGACAAATCATCTTGGCACACTGCCCGGACAGTACATTCAAATTATCGTACCGGTGGACGAGCGAGAAGATGGCCGCTACATTTCGCCGACCTCACCGCCGACTCAGTACGGCGAACTGGAGATTGTGGTCCGCTACGAAAATCAAGGCATCCTTGCCAATTTTCTGAAGAATCTCAAACCAGGTAGGTTTCATGTATATATATATACAGAATAATTTCCACTTTTAGTCCCGTGACAAAAAAATACGGCACTGGAAGGTTTTTTCGCGTGCATGAGAGGAAAAATATATCATTTTGATATGGCAGGCTGCACCTTCAAATCAGGTGTCCTTTAAAACACAACAATGCATATCTACATAAAGGCGATATGACCAGCTGATCTTTTTACTTTTGTCAATATGTCACTGGAATCACGATCTTTGAAAGACAAGTATCGGCCACCCATGCCCTTATTCATTCTACCGGTTAGGAGCAGTTATCAGAGCCTAACCAATTTTATAGCAGTAAGAGTGTAAGATCAATGCTTGGATATTCCCTGTATAACTTGGAGATGTCCAGACCTTTAACTAAGACGACGACGCTCTGCTATAGATCAGGTTCCAAGTATGCGAATAACCAAGTCCATTAAGATTCTTGATATACCGTCTAGTATACTGGTAGCTCATGTGGCATAAGTGAATGCCTGTTATGTATATTAGTAGTAGGGTCTACTGAAATTGACGCACTGGCGCCTCACTGCGCATGCGCGAGAAAAAAAAATGGGGCGGTATTGGGGCGGTGTGCGCAGGAGTGTTGTGCGCAGGTATGACGTCACTTCCGGTCTGGGTGAATGGGCGTGACCTTGGGGGCATGTATTTCACCGCGGTGATGCGGTCTGGCGGTGATGCGGTCTGCCTCCGCGGACCGAAAGTAGTCCCAAAACCGTGGGTTTTCGTGGAAGTGTTCGGCAATCTGTAGGGACCGCTAGTGGACCGATTGGGTCGAGTGAGGTATCAAAGTGAAGCATTCGTGAAGGGGCATTTGATGGGCTGGGTGTGGGGTTGAAATATCGGCATTCTGCGCATGCGCGGTGGCCAAAGGGTATGAAAATAGACGTTTTGGAGCTAGGGGAGTCACTAATGAGCCGATGGGGTCATATGAGGTATCAATGTGAAGCATTCATGAAGGGGCATCTGACTGGACTAGTGGCTCGAGCGTTGTCACCATTCTGCGCATGCGCAGACAGGGAATTGTGGGAAAAGGGTATGGAAATAGACGTTTTGGGATCTAGGGGAGCCCCTAATGGGCCGATGGAGTTGTATGAGGTATCCATGTGAAGCCTATGTGAGGGGGCATCCGCCTGGACTAGTGGCCCGTTCGTGGTCAATAGTCTGCGCATGCGCAGACAGGGAATTATTGGAAAAGGGTATGGACATAGACGTTGTGGGGTCTAGGTAGGCCCCTAATGGTCCGATGGAGTCGAGTGAGATATCAATGTGAAGCATATGTGAGGGAGTATCCGACGGGGTGGGTGTAACATGCGCAGTAGAGCAAGTGTATGGAAATATACATTTTGGCGCCGACAGGGGTCACTATGGGTCCGATGGAGTCGTATGAGGTCTTATGTTGAAGCTCTTGTGAAGCAGCATCCGATTGGACTGAGGGTTCGTCTGTGTGCAAGGGTCTGCGCATGCGTAGTCTGGCCGTAGTATAGAAAGCAGGCATGTTGGGGGATGCGTGGTGGTGTGTTTTAACCCACCACTAGGGGTCCATGGTTGTGGTTGGGTGGGTTGTGACGTCACTTCCGGGTTTCACTAAAACTACCTCCAAACATAGAAGAGTTCCAATGTTCCCCTTAGACGTCCGTATGTTCAACCTCCGGGGTTTTCCCCGGACGCAGCGCGTGCGCGCGAGTTACTCCGGCCGAGTGCGTGCGCGCGCGGGTTATCCGGAAGTGTGCAAGGGCACTATATCACATCGGGGTATATATTTCATCCAAGTATAGCGGAAAGCGGTTGTCATGAATAACAACAAGTTCAGCAAGGTTTATACAGTTTATTATCCCCAATGTTACACCATACTCAGGCTGGGGGAGCTGCCCTGGGTATGTTTAGTATGTTCACAGCAAAACAAAATTGAAATATCAAACATCATGTTTTATTATTTAACGCACCGTCACATTTAATGTTTACAGAGCTCAAGTCAACGATCAGCATGTAGATATAGAGAGTATATACGGCATGTTATGCTATTCATCAATGCAAGGGTGACGCATTCAGCCGATGGGGGTGGTCGGTCAGCTTGGTAACGAAGAACGTAGCATTGGTGACCCTCTCTACGACCCATTGTGTGTTGGGGCGTTGACGATGTGCCCATCTCAAGGGATCCACAGTGTCCAGTTTCTCCAGCATCGTCTCTAGCGACGCCCGGTTAATGATGGTGAGCAGTTGGTCAAACACATGGCTGTTATTACTGGCATAATAATACCGTAACTGGTCCGTCTCTTTGTGACGTAAGATGTACCCGAAAGCGACATTCAATCTGAAGACCGTAGCTTGGTCATTGAAAATGGCTTCCACGTAGCTGCGTAGACGGGTGAGGTCGGTCAGTGGGAAATTGTAGATATCTGGAATGGGGCGATCACGGTGGAAAATGTGCCGTATTATGGGCCATTGGCGCCGATAGATGTCATTCACTGGATGGGCGTCCTGTAACAGATCGGTAGGAATATCCACTGCATCTTTCAGAAAATGTCCGATGTCGTCAGGCGTATGACTGGCAACAGCAATGCTAGGGACTGGCTGGATATCTAGGCTCTTCCGAACTGTGGGTATAGGCGGGCTCTCCGTGATCGCATCACCAGTGGCGTTCGTCTCCCCGGGCTTATCTTCACTGGGTCTGACCTTCCGCGGCTCCTCTTCAGTAGGAAGTTGTCGCCCAAACCGTAGAGACGGACCATGAATCAAACGCTGATGCCGTCTTAAGTGACTGCGTCGTTTGAAGAGTTGACCACATTCATTACATTGTTCCTTCGCGCCCTCGTGGAGTGAGCGTTCGTGGCGCAGTAAATGATCCTCCCGATTAAATTACTGTGCGCAGGTCATACAAGTATATAGTGTACCGTTGTGGATGGAGGAATCGTCTCGTCGCAAATCTTCTGGGCGAGTAAACTGCTTCTGGCAAGTTGTGCAAGTGAACATCTTGGTGCTTGACAGAGTGTCTGATGAAACGGCAAGGCCGCTTCCCTTTTGTAGCACGCTAGCTGGTGATCTATTTTTAGCACACTCAGTTCAACTATCCCCAAGTCGAGGATCGAGACTGGTGTACTGGTGTACGACTGAGCGGCATTGCGCGCGCGCGCGCATGAAGACCCTCATATACCCCAATGCAGGCGCAGACGTGAAGTGCCCAATGGCGGATAATGGCGGATACACCGCCATTGTGGGAAAATGGCGGATAATGGCGGATACTCCGCCATTGTGGGAAAATGGCGAATACGTTGACCGGAAAGACCCGAAGGTGAACGCCATTGTGGAAAACCCCACAGACAGGTTATTACATGCATTCCTATGATGTTCACGCATAATAAAAGGATTGACCTGTAATCTGTGTTGTTGTTGTTGCTCTGTTTTTTGGACTAAGCTATCAGAATAGTACGTATCACGGACTACACCCGACGTCTAGGCGCGCATGTGTGACCTGATCTATAAAACACGTCTCTCTGGATCCTACACCTTCATTTCTACGGTTGCAGAGCCATGACGGAGATCCAGCCCTATGCGACTCGCATTTTACAGCATGCCACCGTGGTGAATTCACTCACGGGTTACCGAGCAGTGGTCCGGTCCATGTTTGCAGATGGCGACGACAACGAGGGGCGACGCCAGATCATGAACCAGTTCACAGAAGCGGTCCTCGACAGAGTGCACTCGATGGAGAGGTGTGCCATCACTCACCACTACTGGACTATGACAGCCATCCTTGATGCTCGGGCTATGGACCACGAGCGCTCACGCCGGAACCAGCGACGGCTGGTTGGCCTAGTCATGGTCTGTGCCCTATTGACCCTGGCGCTGTGGCATTGACAGTGGGACCTGACTATAAATACGAGGGTCAGACAGAGTGTGTGTCATTCACCGTTCGTCATTGGATCAAGCATGTCACCAGTCCTACGAGCCATCCTTCCCCTTACACCCCGGGTGGGGTTACACGTCTATGAAGATAAAGTCACCCTCGTGGAAGACCGTGGAGATGTTTGCTGGTCGCCCGCTGAGACCGTATCGAATACGGTTACGCTACACCGTGACGGCTGGACCAAATTTAAACGGGTGTTGAGCGGCGAGCTCGATGGACACGTCATCCACATAGACAATGCCATCTACGTATATCGTGGACCTTTCTTCCCACGCCTGGGCCGCTACCAAGACCCTACGCGAAGCTTCACCCTAGACCCCGATCTGTGGATAGCCTTCGAGAAAGTGGTGCCTATCGTGGACCAGCTGTTTACACCGGACGAGCGGTCATCAGACGAGTTGGAGTGGGCTCGTGCCCTGAGAGAAGCAGCGACAGAACCCAATGAACAACTGTCTAGCCATGAACCCGACGATGATGCCATTGATTACCCGGCTAGACCCAGTCAGCCTAGTGACATGACCACCTGATCCTTTGATCTCACGGGGTTCTCCCTATAAACACGAGAGACAGTCAAATCTGGTACCATTCACGTACTGACCATGACGGAGCATATAATACTGGCGTATCTCAGCTTGACCCCCGAGGTTTTCCTGCACGTGTATGCGGATAAGGTCGATATCATGGAGGAGGTGGGAGACATCTGTGATGCGGACCCTACACAACCGTGCCCGGCTCACATTCGTCTGTCTCGAGAGGGCTGGACCAAATTCAAACGCGTGTTGTCTGGTGAACTGGACGGCGACCTCATCCACTTGTGTCACGATGTGTACATCCGACGCGGCCCTTTCTTTGCTCAATTGGCTCGGCTAGATGGAGGCACAGTGCATTTTACCCTTCACCCTGATCTATGGTCTGCATTGGAAGATGCCGTGGTAGATGTGGATCAAGTGCTTATCAAGCGGTCATCAGACGAGTTGGACTGGTCATTTACCATGGACACTGTGGAAGCCAACGAAGAAAATCAGAAAGAAACTCCGGCCCAAGATATACCCGTTATAAATAAACGATAGAGCCAGGGTCCATCATCATTTGTCACCATGAAGCGCTGGGAGAAGGTGTTGGATAACTTATACTACAGTCCCGACAGTCCGGCGGCTATAGTGCCTTGTCGGCTCTCTATCGAGCGGCCAAACCCCAGGGGATACAACGTGCCCAAGTCCGAGATTGGTTAAGAAAACAAGACACCTATACCGTACATCGATCTGTCCGTCGCCATTTTCTACGGAACCGGGTCATCGTGGGAGGAATAGATGTCCAGTGGCAAGCGGATTTGGTCGATATGAGCGCCTTTGCCAAACACAACGATGGGAATCGGTATATCTTGACGTGCATCGATATCCTATCGAAGTATGCGTGGGTGGTACCCATCCGGACGAAAACGGGGGCGAATCTCATAGCGGCGTTCAAAGACATCTTCAAGACCGGGCGCAAACCTTTGTATTTGCAAACCGACGAAGGCACGGAATTCCTCAACAGACTGTTCCAACAGTTTCTGAAAGCCCAGAAGGTGTTTTTCTTCCATACGTACAACGAGACCAAGGCTTCCGTGGTGGAAAGGTTCAACAGGACATTCAAAGGCCGCATGTATAAATATTTCACCTGTAAGAATACAATACAAGGCGGTACATCGATGTTATCCCGAAACTGGTGAGGTTACACCCGAGCTTCATCATCGGGAAAGTGACAGAGGAGAGCCCTTATTTAGATTGCACTCAACGCAATTGAAGCTCGGTCCGCGGAAAACGGTACCCCCCAGGCTATCGCAGCTAAACGCTGAAGGACGCGGTGTTCATGGCCGTGGACCAAATGACCAAAAGCCGGCGTCATCTGAGAAAAGTTACTGCCCAACTCGGCGGCTGGAGCAGACCCCCGACGGCCCGGCGCTCACCCTGACAGCAGCGCGAGCTCAAAGAACTGGAAGATCGCTCGGCGGAACCGTTACAGGGACGTTTTACGATGGAATTACAGCCTGTCGTAAAAACACAGCAAGATCACTACACAGGGAGTGATTTGAAAACGGAACGTCGACGTGGCAAACTGTTTCATTTCGTCAAATGGCAAGGCTGGCCCAGTTCCTTCAATTCCTGGGTCGCTGCCAACCAGGTGAAACGACTATAAAGCCAGACACCACTGCCGTCATCTTTCATTCCACGTCCGATCACAGTGCTACGGACAAACAGCAGCTGCCTCTGAGCACAGCGTCTCCCAAAACGCGCAAAGCGCAAGTGGGCTTTGTGGTGATATTGCTAACCCTGCTAAGTGTGTTGTACGGAGGTGTGTTTTACGACGTAGCCTATGTCAGCACGTTACTTAACCAACTGAGAACACCAGCCACCAGTGAAACCGGTCTACAGATAGCACCAGTCAACCCCGTATCGAGCCCAGTCACCACCACCACACCCCGTGTACAAGCCACGTCGAGCTCCACACCAAGCTCCACACCTACACCAAGAACACCCACTACGTCTGAAGACCCACCGGATTTCATCCCTCACAGTGAACCGACAACGACGACCGACGTTGTACCCACCTCCATCATCATCCCTGACAGTGAACAGACAACGACGACCGACGTTGTACCCACCACTCCAGTTCACTCGTACCAAATTTACAAGAGCGGGTTACCACGACAACCGATACACCTCCAACCATGGACCCCCGTTGGCAGCATCCCTTCACTTCAGTCATCGCAGTGATCGACGGTTCCCGGCAAAACGCACTTCGTCGGAAGCTCCTTCCCCAACACGCTTCTACGCATGATCACCCCACCCATTGCCCGAGTCGTGTGGTGTTACGGAGAATGGCAGGCAGCGTATGCAGCAATGCCCCACATTACGTTCGTGGAAGGCCTACCCAACCTGGCCGATTTGGAACCCGACACCTTGGTGGTTCTGGATGATCTCATGGCGGAGACGGATGCACGGGTCACCCAACTCTTTACCAAAGGCAGCCATCATCGACGGCTCAGCATCATCTGCATTGTGCAGAATCTGTTCAGTAAAAACAAAGAACATCGGAACATCAGCTTAAATGCCCACTACCTGGTGGTCTTCAAAAACCCGAGAGATACCACTCAACTGCTGCACCTGGCGAGACAGATGTATCCCGCCCGCACACCGTTTGCGTTGGAAGCCTTCAAAGATGCCACAACCCCTCAGCACGGGTATATGCTCTTCGACCTCAAGCAAGCCACCCCCGACCATCTTCGACTACGGACCGGCATCTTTCCCGGAGAGGCCCACCACGTGTACATGCAAAAATAATGTAAACACACCCACAGTGCCTCCCCCAGCTGGAGTGTGTGGTTTCGATGATGGGGAATACAAAGAATGAAATACCACAGCAGGGTTGACTTTGTCTCTGGTGCAGATAAAAAGAAAGCAAGAGCTGGGTTCTAGCATTAGTTGTACATGATGTCTGCGAGTACGGAAGCACGCTCCCACGCTCCGTGTATTGAAGACGGCCCCACCCGAGTTAGTCCGAACCATTGTACGCGGTGCGGACCCTGACCGTATACGCTGTCTGTGCGAGATCGGGTACAATCTGTTAAAAGGCAACGTACCACTGACTCCGGCTCAGAAGACCAAGTTGGCCAAGCATAAGACAGGTCTCCGAACCCTAGTCCAGAAGCGGGTCCCTCAAACACAAAAAGAAAAAGGTGTTACAGAAAGGCGGCTTTCTCGGGGCCATCTTAGCACCGTTGGCCGCTTCCGTGTTGGGTCCAGTATTGGGTGGACTCTTCGGCCGACAATGAACCATACGAAAAAAATGGTCCTCGTCGAACCACGGTTCCTTCAAAACCTCCAATCGCCCTACCCTGTCCCACCTACGGTGAAGACCATAAACACCCTGGATGGAGAGATGCAACAGATCTTACAGAGACCGGGGTTAAGCGACAGTGAGAAAGTACAACGGTACAATGAGACGCTTCAACGGTACATGACGTTCATGCATCAATACAAAACCCTCTCTACCCCACCACCACCACCACCACCACCACCACCACGTGACACACCGCCGACCTCAGCACCGCTCCAACAGCCGCCATTACCAGGGGTACCACCCACAGCCCCACCGTGGGTGGAAGACGAAGTGCTGAAGAGTGTACCTGCATCGTTCAAGAAACAAGCTGGCCTGGTATTACAACGGATGAAACAGAATCCTAACATGACTTGGAATGATAAAGGCGAACTACTGGTACAGAATCAGGTGGTTCCCGGGACCCACATGACGGATTTAGTGAATGACCTGATGCGTAAACGCAGGTCGCACACGGATCCTCGAGGATGGGAGGTCTTCGCTCAAGGCTTGAAAGACATGCATGTACCACAGGAATTGGTGGGGAACTCCCACCGCTGGGCCTTTATGCAGCAAACCCAGCAATCGCCGAGTCGTGCACCACGACAGATTCCACAACCTTGGGAATCCGACTGGGAACCGGAGTCACCCCCCAAAACTCCATCACCACCACAACGGGCACCTTCTTTTCAGACCTTTAAAAAACCACCCTTGATCAGGACACCCCACATCTCCAGAGCCGTGACACGTAGCAAGTCAACGCGACGAACACGACGCCGGACACAACCGCCCAAGCCCTGGAACACCTATTAAAACCAACAGCAGCAGCAGGACAGCTCAGTCGCCATGTTTTACCTCACCCTACCCAGTAACAGTTCGCTGGATGTGTTTCCTGACAACACCGTGGCCAAGCACGTGACCCAGTTACCGCAACCGTTGCATTTACCTGGACGATGGGAATGTGGCATTGTGGATATCCAATACCCTTACTCGTGGTACAACGTGTATTTACTCAAGCGTGGCGCGCACGCGGCCCTTACGAAGTGCAGCACACTGACCACCTCACTGAAGGCCAGCCGCTGATACCCGGCAGCTCATGGTGAAGCCGTCAACACTGTTGCATTATAAGGCTCTACGGGAGGTCACAAATACTTCAAAACCCATCAAAGCCTATCCCTTCAAGAATCACGTGAACTTCGATTACAATGCACACAACGACAAGGCAGAGCTTATCGTCACCGCCAACGCGAGTGTCGTACTGAGTCCTATCCTACAGCAAATGCTGGGTTTCGATCTACGGACGTTCGCTGGTCCCACCGCCCACCAAGGCGAGATCCCGATGGATATGAAGTCGGGTATGTACGGACTCTACGTCTACTCGGACGTGGTGGACAACCACATCGCGGGCGATATCAACACACCTCTGTTACGGGTGGTCCCCATTAAAAAGACGTATGGAGATCAAGTCACCCACAGTTTCACCCACATGCTCTACTTGCCCGTACGACAAACTGACATCAACACGATCACGGTGGATATAAGAGATGACACGGGACGACCGGTGGCATTCGAACGAGGAAAAGTGGTGCCGACACTTCATTTTCGACAAGCACGTGCTCCCCACTTTGCATAATGAAGGTGCCTTACGAGTGCGATGCACGCAGCTATATGGACTATTATGCCCAACAGGCCGGGGGTGGCTTTCCGGTTTTTAGTGGTGCACGCATGCAACGTGGACATGGACTGGGGAACATACTCGGCAGCATCGTCAAAAACGTTCCTGCCCTTGGTGACGCGTGGGGTGAAAGCAATCGCCAAACAAGCGATACGCAGTGGACTGCAAGTGGCCGGTGATGTCTTGGGGGGTACGGCACCCAAAGAAGCCTTGAAACGGCGGGCCAAAGAAGCGGGAGGCGTCTTGGTGGCCAAAGCACAACGCACCGTAGGGAATAAAAGACCTGCCCCACCGAGACCACGCACCAGTCGACGACCGACCCAGCGACGACGCACATCGAAGACCCGGGATATCTTTTCTTAAACATGTCCTTGATCCACGCCGAGTCCTGCCCCTCCACCAACAGTGAATTTGATTTGTGGACCGTCCCGCCCACACAGACCAGTGCCGAACAAGGATTATGGGTGGAGCATCTCCCGCTGTCCAGCATCAACGCAACAGGGCCCATCGAGTTCACCATCAGTAATGTGGATACGGCCTATGTGGATTTAGCCCATACATACTTGTATGTGAAAGCCAAGATCATCAATGGAGATGGCACCAGAATCGCCGACCAAGCAACGGTGGGCCCGACGAATCTCTGGCTGCACTCGATGTTTCAACAGGTGGATATATTTCTCAGCGACAAACTCATCAGTGACTCGACCAACACGTACCCCTATCGAGCCTACATCGAGACGCTGTTGTCGCATGGGCGAGAGGCTAAAAAATCTCAACTGACAGCCGCTTTATTCTACCAGGACAAAGCCGAGCACATGGGCGCAGAGAACGACAATACGGGATATAGCAAACGGAAGGCTTTGACCGCGAACGGCGTCGCGGTGGATATGATGGGTCGACTGCACGCAGACATGTTCATGCAAGACCGATACCTCTTGAACAAGATCCCCATCAAAATCCGACTGATACGGGCGCCTCCGACCTTCGCCTTGATGGCCACTAACGTAGAGGGGCATGCAGCTGACTATAAGATTGTCATCGAAGACGCAGTCCTGTATGTACGAAAAGTGAAACCGAATCCAGCTGTTCAATTGGGACACATGAAAGCCTTGGAAACAAAAACCAGCCCAGTACCCTATCCGACGTGTACAAACCAAAGTGTTCTCTGTGTCTGCTGGAAATATGAGCGCCAACAAAGAAAACCTGTTCCTGGGGGAACTACCCAAGCGATTGATCCTGGCCTGTGTGAAAAATACCAGTTTCAGTGGAGCCTACCCAGAGAACCCGTTTGACTTTACTTTAAACATTTCGGCTTCTCCAAAAGAATTTTGTGGCCCTGCATGTGGATGGACAACAGGTGCCAGCCACGGCCTTAACACCGAACTTTGGGCGCGCGAATTTCATTCGAGCCTATCAGAGCCTGTTTACAGCCACCGGTCAAATCAACCAGGACGAAGGGAATTTCATCAGTCAGGAGGACTACGGGAACCGATACACGTTCTGTTTCGATTTGACCCCCACCTTAGAGAACGACCATCAGCTGGCCCTCGCCAAACAAGGCAATTTACGGTTGGAAATCCACTTTCAACGAGCCCTCCGGAGCACCGTCAATGTGATCTGCTACGCCGAGTTTGACAACATCATTCAAGTGGACAAAGCGCGCAACATCCTGTGTGACTTCTCCACCTAACATGGATACAGACCAGATAACCACCGTGCTGGAGAATGACCCAGAGACACGTATGGTGTTTCAAGGGGTGTTCGGCCGAGATGTGCTCCCATTAGACCGTATGTATCCTGCTGCTTACGTTCTCAACACGGACCCGATGGACCGGCCCGGTGAACATTGGGTGGGCGTGTACTTGACAGAACAGCAGGGGGAATACTTTGACCCGTACGGCCTGCCACCCCTCCATCCCGATTTAACAGACTTCATGGATCAAGGCACAGACGTGGTGTTGGAACAGTCAAACGTTGCAAAGCCTGACCAGTGGCGTGTGCGGACAATATTGCTTGTTTTACCTGTACCATCGATGCCGGGGAACACCCTTATCTACCATCGGGCAGATGTTTGACGAGTACCCCAAGGCCGAG
Source organism: Hanleya hanleyi (assembly GCA_036873755.1). NCBI lineage: Eukaryota > Metazoa > Mollusca > Polyplacophora > Lepidopleurida > Hanleyidae > Hanleya > Hanleya hanleyi. The sequence continues at coordinate 940 of JAVTVY010043340.1, read as the reverse complement.
GACCGCGATTTCAGAAAATGTACAAGCCCGTTCTGAGGCTTAAAAGGGTTCGCTCAATGTACGCCCGCTGTTCTGAGCCCAAGTTTACGGCCCCGTTCTGGGCTTGAATTCTTTCAATGTACAAGCCCTCTCTGTTCTGGGCTTCAGTTCTTTCAATGTACAAGCCCCCTGTTCTGGGCTTCAGATTTTTCACGTGGTTGTTCTCACGTTGTTGTTGTTACTGAATAAAAAAATGAGATCTCACCAAAAAACCCTGTCTTGTGTGTTTTATTCATAATGCATAAATGCCCAATGTGGAGATTCAGTCAAACTGAAATCAGTGGTGTAGGATGGGGCCAAAATGTAACCCATCAATGTTAGAATGCAAGCGCACTATAGTAAAAATAGAGAGCCAATGAAATCAACCCACAGACCAAGTACGTGTTTTGGTCTAGGTTTGGAGCGGGCATTTCATTGAGGTGCGTGTAAAGGAAGACGGTGAGTGAAGACTCGTCCAACACGTATAGATTAAGTTTATTACTATAAGTTCTATGTATTTTTAAATGTGTACCTAGTACCCGTCCATTGGTTCTTTTATCGATCGCTCATTGGCTCTTTTTTCTCGACCGCTGATTGGTCCAAATGGAACTGCCCATCCTTCCCAGGTTAATTTACAATCCCCTTTTCTTTGACCTTTTTATCCGACATGCTTCCGCGCACTGCCGGTGATGACACGCACTTCCGGAGAACCCGCGCGCGCGCGCGCGCTGCGGCCGGGGCGGGGCGGGCCGGGGTGCGCGAAAGTTGGAGGTAGTGTTTGAGCATTCTGAAAAACCGGAAGTGACGTCACACACACTTGCGCAGACCCACCAAACCACGTGAATGTTAGTCCAGGTGGATGCTGCCCCACCTAGGCTTCACATGGATACCGCACTCGACACAATAGGCCCATGAGGGGCCC
>JAVTVY010043339.1:0-19960 GCA_036873755.1 Hanleya hanleyi | reverse complement strand
ACTCCTCTGGTGCAGTGTACTCCTCTGTTGCAGTGTAGACTGCAGTGTAGGTGGCAGTGTACTCCTCTGTTGCAGTGTAGACTGCAGTGTAGGTGACAGTGTACTCCTCTGGTTACACTGGAGACTACACTGCATCAGAGGATTGTCCCAATTATTCAGATAAGGCTGCAGTGTAGCCTGCAGTGTAGGCAGAGGAGTACTCCTCCAGTAGACGATGCAGTGTATGCAGCAGTGTAGACTGAGGAGTACCCAGTTACAATTATCATGGTGATCATGATATAATAATCATGTCCTTCAAAGAATTAGTTAATCGAATATGACCAGTAATTAAATACTTGGTGAATACAATCAAAATGTTAGGCTATTAATAGGCTACTAAAAATTCTTGCATTTATTTGGTAGTCATGTACAACAACTCACTGCTACTTTACTAGGTTCACATGGAAATTGTATGAATATCCTGAACAACTTACATGAACACACAGTCCTTTCAACATACCCATCTTCTACTTTATCTTCCACAATGAAAGTTCTACATCATACAAAAGAAAGATCTAATCACCCACCACTTGTAACAAAGATTTCACTTATTTGCCCGCCTTTTTCAAAATCAGTTGGTGATGTTTAAATCTACCATTCTGTGTCAGAGAGTTCAGTAAGGGGTGTAACTCTGCAAGGGAAACTAGGTCAAAGTTTGCAGTGTACCCAGAGGAGTAGGCAGGCAGATGGTAGAGTCTCTGCAGTGTAGGGAGGAGTAGGAGATTTCAGGCTGTGTCCCAGCAGTGTAGTGAGGAGTAGGGGGCTTAGAAAACAAAGTCTGTGCAGTGTAGTGAGGAGTACTCCTCTGCATTTGCATATTTGAGGAGTACTCCTCTAGGTACACCTCTGGGTACACTGCTTGTGAGGAGTACTCCTCAGTTTGCTAAGGGATTAGACCGACATCCTCTATCTTTAATTTAGGTTCAGGTTCATTATCAGATTTACCTCTGGCATGTCTGGTCTGAAAAGGGGAAGATAGGTTATTGTAACATAATAGGACATATTTCATCTTATACTGAGTTTACTCACCTGAGTTTTGGGATCAAAGGTGGCTGTTGTTCTCATGGCTTTGGTGTTACTTCCATGACTCAGCTCAGTCAGAGCAAAACAACCAAAGTACTACAAGTGGGAAGGAATTATCAACAATGTATATGTCACAAAACAAACAAAAATAAAGATTAATATTCAGCCGTTTCGGCATGATCCTAGCATAGTCAGAGATCAAATTGTATTATCATTAGAGATATTAAAAAGGCAGACATACATGTATAAATACATCGACATGTGTGTACTGTAATCCTCTAATAAGTCAATATCCCTATCAAATGTAATCATCCTCAATGTTTAATTGTTACGAACAAAATTCAATCAGTTCCCCTAATACATTTGGTCATCCTCTAAAATCAAGAGGCAATAATGGATTATCTGCTTGATTTTGGACCATTTTGTACACTTTCTGTTCTAATAAATTGGATCAATTTGATGAGAAATCTCTCTTCCTTTGATCGAACTAATAGAGGATTTACCATACATGTATATTTAATACATTACTTGCCTGGAAGTTAGAAATCTCAACGAACTCCCTGAATGAAGAACCATACTTCATGGACAATTTCATCATTTAGGGAGTTCAGATTCAGACCAACTTCCAGGAAATTAAAGTACTAAATCCTCCAATACTTCAACCATTGGAAGTGAAGTAATCCTCCAATACTTCAACCACTGGAGGTAAAGTAATCCTCCAATACTTCAACCACTGGAAGTGAAGTAATCCTCCAATACTTCAACCATTGGAAGTGAAGTAATCCTCCAATACTTCAACCACTGGAAGTGAAGTAATCCTCCAACACTTCAACCACTGGAAGTAAAGTAATCCTCCCATACTTCAACCATTGGAAGTGAAGTTTCCTACTATGAAATCAGGGGTAATCAAATTTAATAAAACAGGAAGTTGACAAACTGGTGTAAAATCATTAATGATAAATTTTGAATAAAATTGTAAGAGTGACTGATTGAATTGTCTACATAATTCGGGTGTTCAGGTGATTGAATTTTAACAGGGTGATTGAATTATTAGAAGATTGATCAAGTGTACCTCGTCAAATTATTCAGTGTGGGCATATTTCATTTATCATTTGGATCAAACAGTGCCTGATTGCTTGATCGAGCTGTACAGCCTTTAGATACATGTAGGGGAGATGGACAAATTTTGCTGTAAAAATCTAACTACACCCTAATATTTGAAGTATAATATTTTAGTATGTGTTGCAAAATATAGTTTGCAAACACATGAGCTATAATATCAGAATTTTATCATTTGTATATCAAAAGATTTCAGCGAAATACCTAATCAGTCCCATTCATTCCTCGGTAGAGATCAGGGGCAAATCTCACAAAGGGAGGCCAACAGTTTGGCGGTTTCCTCCAAGTCCATGCTTTCCTATAGAAAAAGGATATTTTCAATCTGATAATACGTATTCCAGGAGGATCCCAGTTTGACCATGGATGATTCCCACATTACTTTCCAAAGATATATTTCAAAGTCAGTGAGATTAATTAAAACCTGATTGAAGTACCTCCATATTGTTGCACTTTTCCACGAAGTCATTGTGTCTGACAGATCCTGAACTCAGTATTGTTCCTGCAAACAGCTGAAAGCAAACAAATATACATCTCCTTAACCCTTTCACCAATTATTCCCTGACAAAAGTGACCCACTGAGGATCAATTCCATGCAAACTGTTAAATTTGCACGTTGTCTTTGGAATGCTAGAAATTGTGTTTGCGTACGAGATTTGTAGGAAAACATAGGAACTCTACAATGCACACTTCAGCGTTATTTGTTCCACTTTTATAGCAAAATCAATAAAATAGCATAATTGGTCGATAGAGGTCACGCGGGCAAAATTACACATACTGATTGGCTTGTTGGCACGCTGGGAAAACCAGCTTGACTGAAAATGGAAAACTGTTTGATAAATTTGTGGATCAAAGCTCGTAAAAATATGGAAACAAACTTTGACAATCGTCGTTGCCAATTTTAATCATCTGGGAAATATTGACCACACTTTACCAGCCATGTAACTTCAAAATTACAGGAGGTAGGATGAGATTTTCGATGAAATTTTTCATCTCTGAGGCTTGCTGCCAACACTTTGGATCATGTCAACTACCCATATCCATGAGTTTCTTTGAGAGGAAAGGTCATATCTGATGATCGAGTCTGCATTTGTGTGTATGGGATAATGTGCTCACATCATGTGGCCTATATTATCATAACTCATGTCAACACAATTCCATGTTCTGTTTGCATTATAACACAGAAGACCTTTGGTAACCAGGGCTTTGACCTTGTGACCTTGATCTTTTGACCTCACAATTACTGTATGTCATATGGGTGAGCTATAACTGAAGCTTAGGACCAATCCAAAACCTGAGATATCGAACAGACTGATGGACTGATGATCAAACATGTAACAAATCAATCAATTACTTGCAATGAGTTGGAGCATGTTGAGGTCTATTTGAAATCTGATCATAATTCACCTCCCTGAACTAGAGTTATGACAGGAACAACACATTTTCTGCTTTCTTCCACATTATCTGGCCTACGTGACCTTGACCGCTATCTGACCTTTTGACCTCAAAATAAATAGGGTTCTTCATTACCCCATGGGCAAGGTATGCCTACAATTTTTACATAATTCATAACTTGCGACAGGAGATTTTCCATTTTGTACAGCTTCTGATGTAAGTGAAGTTGACCTTTGACCATGTGACCTCAGCATAAAATAGAGTTCTTTCTTTCCATATGGGCACTATATACCAAAAGTTTGGCACATAACCTGGAAGAGGAGATTTTCCTATTTTTTGCAGATTTTTTTGTCCAAGTGACCATGATGACCTTTGGCATATTAACATCAAAATAAATAAAGTTATTTATTTACTCAATAGCAAGGCAAACCAACAGTTAGGTACCAATCCATAACCTGAAACTGAAGATATTGCTTGGACATGAAAAGCTAACTGACTGATAGACGGACAGAAATCATGATTGAAATATACGATTTTGTCTATCGACAGGTATATGTAAACATGAGGCAACAGAGGCTCAAATACCCCTTGAGCAGCATCTTACTAATCGATGATATATCATGTAATGACAAATATGAGTTCATTGTTGTTGAGTTGACTGACCATGAACATCCAATTTTGCATGAAAAAAAATAACAAAGAAACAAAAAATTTGTCTCGATTTGGCAAAAAGGGAACAAATATTTCTCTGGGCAGAAAATTAGATGAATGATATAGTCACAGGTGACTGAAACAATCCCCTCCAGTTTACCGAAGTTGCAATGACTTTGATGCAAAATGGAGGCATTAGCCCCAATTCCTTTCGCATTTACTCAGCCAGATATGAGATCTGCACCTCTCCGCTGTCATAGAATGCAACTATATCAACTGACTTGATTAATTCAGTGTCAAGATTTTTCTATTAAAATCTGATAAAACTGTCATCATGAAGTGGTAGTAGACCACTGCACACCATAAAATCTGTCACGCTGCTTGTTGCTTTTTACCCGCCATTTTCAGACATGGTCAACTGTTCAAGGTAGCGAAGACAAAAACTTCAACAGTCAAAGTATATCCTCAAGTTTATTGTAGATGTGAGACTTTTCAGCAATTGACTTATGAACATAAATTTGTATAAAGACAGCTTTCATTAAAAGTTTTAATTTTACACTTGATTGTAGCTTGTAACAGATGGACAGACACGATATCCCTGTGCCCATCTAGACTGAGAGGTAAATATTAATTGAGGTCCCCCCGGAAAATTGTTGAATATTTTGGGTAGCTAGGTATGTTACTTACACAAAGATTTCTTTGTGAATGGTCTGGTGTGTCATGTCTGATGGACCAATTACTCACCTGAATAGTTATCTGATATTTGGCTGCCAGTGACCAGTCGTACAGCCCTATACAATCATTAAATTCCTTGTACTTCAATGGATTATCCATCAGTTCATCATCAGTCAGGAAGTTGTACTCAAATAGTTTCTTACAGCGGAGAAATGCCAGTCTTCTTGTCTCTTCCAGTGATGGTGTCTCAACAGGACGAGTGAACAGAGGATCATTCTCAAGGGCTTTCCATATATTGTTCTGCAGATAAAAAGTTAATTTCACATCACACATATTTAATGTGATTATCTGAATTTAATCACAGTAATAATCAATGACTTGTGAATATTCTCATAATACGTCTGAAGTTAGGACTATCCATGATCAGCAGTTCCAAGTTAAAGATGGTGGGGAAATCAGTTGTACGACATTTCAGGGTAAGATAAATGGTCCCATGAAAACAGGTATAAAATCAAAGGACTAATTTTTTAACAAAAACATATGATTTTATTTCAGAAAACATACTTTGAATCAGCCAGAAAGTGACGTTTGAAGTAATCTGACATAATCTGGACATATTGTTTCCCTGAAATATAACGGATTATATATAAAAACATGAACTTCAGCGTGATGGAATCACGGTTTAGAAGGTACTTTATTAGTTTGAAGCGCTCATTACTGGAAATGTATTCTGTTTTTATAAGCAGCGTTTCTACACCTTATCGCTTAGATACTGCAGTTATGTTTTTTTTTTGCGAAATGTTGAATGATCTTGCATGGCTAAAAATATCAGACTAATTGTCATCTTTTTTTCATATCATTAAAAATGTTCATGGTTCTCAGTAGGGCCTAAAGGTAAATTTGTATGTACGGTACATTTATTTACCTTCGTCTGGGTCCAAAAGAGGGAAACTTCTTGAAAATTCAAGTTGGTACACATGTATACTAAACTCGGCATGAAGTCATAAATACTGTTGACACATTTGTACGGTTGTTTGCCTCTGCAGTAATATTTGTTATTGAAAACTTGGATGGCTCCCTTTTAGCATGTTTAGATATCGTTTACAATATCGTGAGTGTTTACTTGTTTATAAATCTTTAAATGGACTTTCACCTCAGTATTTAACTAATCTATCCAATTTTAGGAGTTATTCTAGAACACGTTCTTTTGATACTTTGTCTTTAAATGTTCCTTTTAGTAGAACTTTTACATAAAAATTATTTTAGTGTTTCTGGAGCTAAAATCTGGAACGATTTACCTTTAACTATTAGAACTACTGCCACTCTACGGTCTTTTAAACCGCAATGTGCCTAGCACTTCTTCGATACTTATGCCTCTTAATAGTCGTACTATCTTTTTTTTATAAATTCCTCATCCATCTATTTATTTGTATGGTTTTTTCTTATTCTATTTTATTTCATTATTTAGTTTATTTCACCTTATTTTATTTTTTAATATTATTATTATTATTATTTATTTATTATTATTATTTTTTTTTTTACTATTATTTTCTTAAGCTATATAGGATGTCAATTATTTATTTTCTGCATCGTTTTTATGCTGTAATTCATTGTTCTCTTGTTTTAGCCCACGGCTTCTATGAAAAACAGTTGTACTGATAGTTTACCGTGTTGAAATAAAGATTATTATTATTATTATTATTATATAACTGTATATCTTTGAAAAATCTAAGTTTTCCTGGTCACAATGCTAGAAAATTCAGATCTTGTGAAACGTGGAAAACTTTATGATCAAATATATTTATCTGTGAAAGTTCCATGCGTAGTCAGAATACTATTTTGTGTGTATTCCAGTCAAGAACAAAGTTTGATATTTTGTTTTCTTTCATAAATTGATTTTCATTACAAGTATTATTTTTAAAGATTTATGTTCACATTTTGTGAACACGTGTACTACGGTGTGCCTGATATTTATTTATTTGTGGTTAACGACAAATTTCATGGTGGTCACCTGCAAACATACCATTTCATACCTAATGGCATGAATGGTATGTTATGATCTGAATAAACAAACCAGAAGAAGATTTGGTTAATTCTTCTCTATTCTATATGAACACAATTGTGCATCTCATATTGGTAAGATAGTTTTTTATTAGCGAGTATTGTCTCTGCTAGATGGCATGATCCGCTATCCCTGAATTTGATCCGCTACTACTGTAAGATGGACACAGAGAAAACGGTATTTTCCCTAATAAAAACACAGACGCTGAATACCGATTTTGGTATCACTGTAAAGCAGAACAATAGTCGTTGATAATGACACTAAGTTTGTGATTTTATAGTGAGGAGAACGAATGCAAGAAGGTGTGTTTGGAAAGTGATCCGCTACCCCTTAAGGATGTCCGCTGATGGTTTTTGACTTTGGCAGCCATTTTGCCTGTTTTTCTATTGGGTTATCTCCCTTCCCTAGGTTAAGAGATGGGGATTTCCTTTAAAAGCCTTCTAGCCGAGAATTTTGCACACCAACATCCATCCAATTTGCTAAATTTTGATAGACATTGTGATTATCTGCAAACAGTTAGAATATAAGAAAAAGTTAAATACTATTTATATGAATTTTTCATGAATATGCTTCAAAACTAGGGCTATTCCCTATGCTTTCTGGGTTATCAAATTGAGCATGGGTCAGCCCACTTAACGTTGCCTACAGCTGAATAATGCACACCAACCTATATTTTTTTCTTTGTTTTTCCTCATATTACACAATTATGAATGCAACAACACACATTATTCAAAAAGTTAATTACTTTGATTTACCACCAGCGGACATCCTTAAGGCCCCATAAAAAAATGCCTTGCTTCCCATCACCGCCCGCCCCGATTTTTCCGCCCGCCCCAATTTATTTTTTATTTTCTCTCACCTGCCTTGTTGGTGTTTCTTTTGGTCAACCCCCTCGCTGGGTGTCTAATAAGACCCCAGCCACCAGTCAGATTTTTGGACCGGATTCGGGGCCTTCGCGCACATCGCCGGAAGTGATATCATATGTAGTAAAATAGATGTTTACCGAACATTTCGATTACTTTTCAAGTCTGCATAATACATCTGTTGACCTAGCATTAAAAAGAATTATCTGGAGATAATTTTCCCTGTTTATCTGGACAGAGCATATGAAAAGTAGTTCGCTCATGTGCAACACTAAAGGAGTTGTTCGGCCGGATTCAAACTGAACCGTGTGTTGGTTGGTTTCCCCTTTTCGTCATAGCAACGTAGTAAAGGTCAACTTCCGCTATTGGTGGCAGGGATGGTAATGGAGCCTGCGAAATGGAGCATGCGCTGTGGGGAGGTTGTCTTTTGGTATGAAAATGAGGCTGAACCGACTGGTTTGCACCAGCGACTGTTGTGGCGCGTTACGAATGCTTGTTGTGGCATAGGAACTGGGTTGATGTCAAGATTTTATACGCGACAGTCGTACCTTATGTGATTACCGGCGCCTTGCCAGCAACTTGATGTTTCTTCTGTGCACCATTGGATGTCACTGTCCTGGATCGAGTCTCGAGACTTCTTACTTGACTGTTTGTGTTTGGAGATACTAAAGATGTTTATCTATTCGTCCGTTCCAAGACTGTGATAATAATTCTGTTACTTTTTGATCTGTAATTGGACCTCGTTGAAGGTCTTTTAATGACAAGTATCTTTGCTGTAATCAAGGCGACATGTCCGTGATATTGTCGCACTGTTTGCAATTTTATGGTTGTAATCTCATTTCGTTCTGTTTTTGTATAAATTTCTAGTCGTATATAAATGTATTGTAGTGATACAGGAACACAACATCTGCAGCATTTTCACGGTATAAATGTATAGTTGATATTTATTTTCCGTTGAAGATCTTAAATTGTTCTATCCTTCGTGATATAGTTTCATGCCTAGTGGACTTTGTGGTATGACTGCCTAAGGTCATCATGACTGTCAATTCAAGATTGTCATGTTCTCCATTTCGCGAGAATAGCTCAGAATATTGTTTCCTGCTGGAATAAAACACCCAAAGTTTTGTCTTTCAAATCACAATGATTCCAGATTATATCAATATGCCATCTTTTGAGTTCTGTCTACCTGCATAGGAATGGAGAGTTTCAGAATGAGATGACCTTACATATAGCGCCTTGCAGGAGGTGAGAATGGAAATACAAACGCCATGGGATTTCTGTCGATTTATTCAATCTCTATAACGAGACCGTGTACAAAATGAAACTTTAAAATGAATTGTATATATACCATTTTAGGACCCAATTAGACCATCACTATCTTAATATCAGTGGATTCTTGAATGAACTGAACCATTCCTATGCCCTTCCGAAAATAAAAAATAAAAAAGGACCGCCTGTCCGACTTTTTGAAAAGTCAGTGATGGGAAACAAGGCATTTTTTGTATGGGGCCTAATTAACTGTAGCTTTGATTAAGTCGGGCTTATTTTTTCAAAATCTGATGTGAACGATCTACATAACAGAGGAACATTATTATAGTTAATTCTTTCATTTCAAGCTCCCATGGTTCAAGACCACTGCTGAGAGGACAGAAATCAAACTGTCATCTGAGAAAGGTCATTTGATTTAAAATTTCCTCGATCAGGGGAGCTAATTAATTCAACAAGCTGAACCCTACTGACATTTAATTTTGTGATATTGATTAGTTCAACAAGCTGAACCCTGCTGACATTTAATTTTGTGATATTGATTATGTAGGGTTCAGCCGTTGAACCGAAATTTCCTATCGCAAAAATTTTGCCTCCCGACGTGGGTAACAGCGGGTGTATTTGCGCTCATAAAAATCGATAATACCTGCCGCTTTGTGCTCGTTTGGATAGAATACATATTTGCCTACTTCCCTGGCCATTTATTTTCTCTGTTCAGCTCCTTTCATTTCCATAAGCGACAAAAGAAAAAAATATCATCACGGACGATCTTCCAAACACGAAATCCGCCGCCATTTTCAAAAACGCTCACGTGACCCCGATTCTCTCACGTGAGGTTATTCTAAATTCAGGATTACAAAAGTCGGGAAAACTGAATCCGCTCAGTCGACCCAGTCGCTTAGGGAGATGAAAAATCCTATGAATTACCTTTCTCAGTATGTGCCTTCTATTATGCTTGATATCGATAGTTACAATTTTACATTTAAATGCCTTATGGATGAGCCGTTTCCGACCTTCCTGTCGACAATCCCGAATTTACAAATGAGTCTCGTGCCACCATAGTGACATTTCAAAATGGCGGCGGATTTCGTTTTTGGAAGATCGTTCGCGATGATATTTTTTTCTTTTGCCGTTTATGGAAATGAAAGGAGGTAGACAGAGAAAATAAATGGCCTGGGAAGTAGGCAAATATGTATTCTATCCAAACGAGCACAAAGCGGCAGGTATTATCGATTTTTATGAGCGCAAATAGGAAATTTCGGTTCAACGGCTGAACCTAGTTCAACAAGCTGAACCCTGCTGACATTTAATTTTGTGATATTGACAATGCAGGGTTCAGCCGTTGAACCGAAATTTCCTATCGCAAAATTTTCGCCTCCCGACCTGGGTAACAGCGGGTGGATTTGCGCTCATAAAAAAGCAATAATACCTACCGCTTTGTGCTCGTTTGGATAGAATACGTATTTGCCTACTTCCCTGGCCATTTATTTTCTCTGTCCAGCTCCTTTCATTTCCATAAACGACAAAAGAAAAAAATATTATCGCGGACGATCTTCCAAACACGAAATCTGCCGCCATTTTCGAACACTGTCACGCGAGGTTATTCTAAATTCAGGATTACAAGAGTCGGAAAAACTGAATCCGCTCAGTCGACCCAGTCGCTTACGGAGATGAAAAATCCCATGAATTACCTTTCTCAGTATGTGCCTTCCATTATGCTTGATATCGATAGTTACAATTTTACATTTAAATGCAGATAATGTGACAGCCTTATGAATGAACCGTTTCCGACCTTCCTGTATACAATCCCGAATTTACAAATTAGTCTCGTGCCACCATTTCAAACTGGCGGCGGATTTCGTTTTTGGAAGATCGTCCATTGGGACGGAAGATCGTCCGCGATGATATTTTTTTCTTTTGCCGTTTATGGAAATGAAAGAAGCTAGACAGAGAAAATAAATGGCCAGGCAAGTAGGCAAATACGTATTCTATCCAAACGAGCACAAAGCGGTAGGTATTATTGCTTTTTTATGAGCGCAAATCCACCCGCTGTTACCCAGGTCGGGAGGCGAAAATTTTGCGATAGGAAATCTCGGTTAAACGGCTGAACCCTGCATTGTCAATATCACAAAATTAAATGTCAGCAGGGTTCAGTTTGTTGAACTGCGGCTGAACCCTACATAATCAATATCACAAAATTAAATGTCAGTAGGGTTCAGCTTGTTGAACTAGGGAGCTAATCTATTAGCATCGTGCGCTGCAGAACAAAAATGAATGGTAACCTGTCTTGCCTTACCTTGAACCTAAGTATATCCTCGCCATCCAGGAAGAGACGCATCTGTTTCCAGTCAAACGAGGCTCTTGTTCTGTATTCATCTAAAGGTCCTGGCTCAAAATCTTTCAACAAATCAATGTCATCTGGGATTTGGATTTTGGAAGATGCTGAGGAAGCCATCCCACTTCCAGAAATTGCAACCTCAGCGCCAGTTCCCAGGGCACGCAGTTTTTCGTTTTTCCGGCTCATCTTAGCTTAGGTTTTCAAGAAAAGTATGCACGATTCCTCTGTTTCTATTGTGACTAACGTACTCCAGGTATGCAACGAGGCAAAGATCGAGAGTAAGTGCAAGATAAAAGAACTCAAAGTCCACAGACCGATATCTACCTTTGCGCGTTCAAGAGGTCCACATATCACAATATTATCTCCCCTTTGAAACGACAGTTATCGCCCTTGATTGTGACAACGGGATGTGCCTCTTTAAGTCTTCACAAGATAAGATTTGAAGTCGGTATATTTTATGAGGAGACATCTCCTGTTTATATCATATACAGTTTGCCCAGGAGAGACTAGATGTGTCACTCGACAATAATTGTGATACAGTTACTAATTACACCTCTCTCTGACCCCTGGTCACTAGCTAAATAATATATTATTTAGCTACTGGTCGCCAAACTCCAAGCAGGAGTAATAGTGGGGTCGTAAGCTTTGTATGGAAATTGCCCGCAGGGGCTCGTTGCCGTTGTTAATTGGTTAAGTTAATAACAGGGGGAGGGGTCGAGGTAGTGAATAAATGGGCATTTATTCCATACCCCGACCCCCCTGTAATCAACTCAATTAACCAATTAACAACGGTAACGAGCCCCTGTGGAAATTGCCCTGGCCGCGACATTGGACACGAGCTTTCGCAGTTTAATTCGCAGATGAAATGAACAGATATGCATAGACCAGAATCTGAATTTTATGAGTAAATGTGGCAAATATGTCTCCCAACTTTTCCAAAAGATAAATTCGCATTTTCTCGCAGATTTGAACAGTTCTCTTGCATAGAGCAACGAAATAATAATATATTTTATTTTTTCATAACAAACTATAGTTTATTATAATGTTTAATTGATTTTTTCGGAGGGTTTCTGGCGCGATAATCAGTTGATTAGATAGCTAAAGATGTTTTCTATCATTGATCGGAGGTTTCAGCGAGAAAATAAGAGAACGTCGGTCACCAGATTCCCAGTTGTATTATATTATTATATCTTTAAATTGTCTTACCATTCATTTTTAATATATGTTGAAATCATATATACCCGCAACCGGTTTCACACAGAAATGGCAAGACGATTCGAGGATTGCAAACAGCAAGGTGCCATTCAAAAAAAGTTAATTAAGGATAGCCATCCCGTTAGAGGCAGCTTTTGCACTCCCGTGACAGTTTGTCTTCTGTATCACTAAATATACAAGATAACTATAATAAACTATATATTTTATGAAAGCGTACATCGTAGGGATTCCAACGATAGGATTTGTATAACCGACGCTGCTACTGTGTAGGAAAAATCCCAATTTAAAAAAATTCAGATGAAAACAATGGCGTCCATTTTTCAATTGAAATTTCATGAAAACTGTTGGTCTTGTTTCAACTTTGATGGTACCTCTTGATAGGAGACAATTCGAACTAGTAAACTTTATCTCATTTTTTTTATTTTGCCTGGTTTTGTTTTTACAGCTCTTTTACTAAAATAAATTTAAAAAACGTACAATTTTACAGTCGTTTGTCTTAAAAGTTGAATAATTAAAAAACTAAGCCGAACATACAAAACGTAAGATAAAGTTTACTAGATCACCTTATAAATAACAAGCATGCCAACATTCAAAAGCGTAGCATGGACACTTTTCGAGAAATAAATGTTTAAATCTCAGATTTTGTAAAAAAAAAATGAAAGGCTAGAAATCGGGCAAAATGTGTCCAGCTATACATCTGATGTCTTTACCATTTCGTATCTTTACTGTCTTTACGCGTAAGGGTAAAGACAAACAATGTTCCACAAATGTACACAAAGATAGCGTTTGTAGGAAAAGATACTAAATTTATCCATTGGCTTTAAAACAAAAGCCGAATTTAGAGTGAAGCAATATAATAGGTTTGCAGGTCCACAGATCTTCTATAATTCATCACGGAGGAACAAATCTGGAAAATGCTATATGTGTATATTCCACATACGCTAAATATGACTGTCAACGAGCTTAGTCTAAATTGCTTATTACTACTCTGACTAAAAAATATGTAAAGAATAAATATAAAAGATATGAATGGAAATGTCGCCGTAAAGGAAAAAAGATAACTTACACTCAAAAATAAAGAGAAAAATCTAGGAAATTTAGAAAAAGTCTTCAACAATTTACTCTTCGTATTTATATGGGAACAGGCCAGCCAAGAGTGGTGCACAATCAGTACCCCTTGGAAAACGCATATATTGTTTTGCCACATTTCACATAGATATTATGAATGAGAAATTCGGCATCTATTAACAAAGACACATCTCTTGTATGTAGTAGCGCTAAAGATTATTTCGGTGATCACTTGAACACCGACACTGTCAATAAGGCAGTAGTAATGAAAGGCTATTTAAACTCTCTTTTTCCAGGGAGGTAACTCTTGGTGCCCCTTTTTTCCAGGTTAAAGTATAGGGGGCGCCACATCGTTTTTCACCTCTGTGGCGCTGTGGCGCCAGGGGGCGCCACCAGCTCAAGGTCACGTGGAGGTCAAAAGTAGTTCCGGCAACCTTTACCCTTTGTATTCTCTAAGACGGAGGTATCCCAGCAGCCTTTGTGGCGGCCCCTGACGACTAAAGTGAAGCATAGCGACGTATTCACTAAGCCCAGGCAGGCCGCGCTTCTCGCCGTTAATTCGTATTTACTCGACGTTTGCGGCTGGTAATCGTTTGGAATCGATAAGATATTATTAATAAGGTAACATTTAACAGCTGAAAGGATCAATTGTGTGGTAAAGACTCTAGGAAAGAGTAATAAACAGCTCTAAATAACCTACAACAGTGAGCTACAGGGCGCTTACCCAGCCGTCAAAATCCTGGGGTTAACACAGCGGCAACACCGTTATTGTCGGCATATAGCACGGATAATCTGTTTTACTTTCCCGCCCATAAAGCTGTTAATTATCCATATTCAATGATTGATTTATTAAATGATTGACTATTGATCATGAAATGGTAAATAACGCAGATATATACTTGTAGTAAAATTCTTTCACCGTTATGGATAGTCTGTGTTCCTGGGGGGTTTTTTCTTCTGCTTTTATAAAGCTGTTAATTATCCAGATTTAATGATTGACTTAATGATCAGGAAATGGGGGGGAAAGTAAAACAGATTATCCGTGCTATATGCCGACAATAACGGTGTTCCCGCTGTGTTAACCCCAGGATTTTGACGGCTGGATAAGCGCACTGTAGCTCACTGTTGTAGGTTATTTAGAGCTGTTTATTACTCTTGCAGTCTTTACCACACAATTGATCCTTTCAGCTGTTAAATGGTACCTTATTAATAATATCTTATCGATTCCAAACGATTACCAGCCGCAAACGTCGAGGAAATACGAATTAACGGCGAGAAGCGCGGCCTGCCTGGGCTTAGTGAATACGTCGCTATGCTTCACTTTAGCCCACGCGGTAGTCGTCAGGGGCCGCCGCAAAGGCTGCTGGGATACCTCCGTCTTAGAGAATTCCTCCGCGGTCTGGTGGTGATGCCGTCACTTCCGCGGACAGAAAGTAGTCCCATGTCAACCAAGTGACTTCCGATGTTAATGTATACGGGGAATGCCTAAAAAAGAGTATGGGAATAGACGTTTTGTGGCCGGGGTGGGTCCCTAGTGGACCGAATGGGTCGAATGAGGTGTCAAAGTGTAGCGCTCCTCGAGGGCCATTCAGTCATGGGTGGGTGCATGTAAAATTAGGATTTTTTCCCGAAAATATAAAAAGCGAAACACGAACTTTACCCCTAAAATAGGGGAAAACCCCTATCAACTCTGGCCAAAAGGGCTAATATCGGTCCCCGGGCTTATCGGGGCCTGCCTATCAAGTCAATGGGGTGGGTGCATGTAAAATTAGGATTTTTTTCCGAAAATATAAAAAGCGGAACACGGACTTTACCCCTACAATAGGGGTCTGTATTATACAATATAAGGGAACATGCCTGTATGGGGTATGGGGATGGTCAATTTTTTTCGTTTGCTTTACTATGGGTTGTGGGGTCTCGTTTTTCTCGTCTCGCCGAGAAAAACACAATGGGAGGGGTTCCGGAGCGAATCGGTGAAATTTTTGGGAAAAGTCACCGAGGTCTGTACATAGGCTCATACTGGCTGTATGGGGGGAGGGGTGGTCAATTTTTTTTGTGGGTGTTACTATGGCTTGTGGGGTCTCGTTTTTCTCGTCTCGCCGAGAAAAACACAATGGGAGGGGTCCCGGAACGAATCGGTGAAATTTTTGGGAAAAGTCACCGAGGTCTGTATATAGGCTCATATAGCTCCATACTGGCTATATGGGGGTATAGGTCCAACCTGGGAAATTCACACACGTTCATTGTGATATGGGTTGTTTGGATTTGTTTTTCACGTCTCGTCATTTAGAACACGATGGGAAGGGTCTCGGAACGCAACGGTGAAATTTTTGGAAAAGTACCATATAGCCCATATAGTCCCATACTGGCTATATGGGGGTATAGGTTCAACCTGGAAAATTCACACACGTTCATTGTGATATGGGTTGTTTGGATTTGTTTTTCACGTCTCGTCATTTAGAACACGATGGGAAGGGTTTCGAAGCGAAACGGTGAAATTTTTGGAAAAAGTTCACCGAGGCCTGGGTAAGCCCATAGGCCTATACTGCATGGCTATGGGGTATAGGCCCATACGGGGTGGACGTTTTGGGGTGTAGGTGAGCCCCTAATGATCCTATGGTGTCGTATGAGGTATTATTTTGAAGCTCTCGTGGAGGAGCATCCCACGGGGTGGATGTGTCGTAAAACTGACGTCATTCTGCGCATGCGCAGTAGAGAAAGTGTATGGAAATAGACATTTTGGTGCCGACATGGGTCACTATGTGTCCGATGGAGTCGGATGAGGTCTTATTTTGAAGCTCTTGTGAAGCAGCATCCGACTGGACTCATGGTTCGTCCGTGTTCAAGAGTCTGCGCATGCGCAGTCTGGTCGTAGTATAGAAAGCAGGCATGTTGGTGGATGCGTGGGGGTGTGTTTTAACCCACCACTATGGGTCCATGGTTGTGGTTGGGTGGTGTGGGTTCTGCGCACAGACGCCACTTCCGGGTTTCACTAAAACTACCTTCGAACACAGAAGAGTTCCAATTTTCCCCTTAGACGTAGGGTCCGGATGTTCAACATCCGGGTTTTCCCCGGACCGGCCCGGCCCGGCCCGGCCCGGCCCCGCCCCGCCCCGCCCCGCCCGTCCCCGCCCCGGCCGCAGCGCGCGGGTTCTCCGGCCTCACGCCTGCGCGGCATCACCGGAAGTGTGCGGGTGAATTTCGGAATATCCTAGGCCACTGATTGGCTACTTTCTCAACGGTGTTCAAAGCCAGTTTCACCGAATCCCCACATGTCTGTTATAGCCTTCATGCATTATGCACATATAGAAAACACACAAGACAGGGATTTTTTGGTCTTCGTGGTGACATGTGGAGATTCGGTCATGTCTTTCCGCACCTATAACCTGTATAGTTTTTTTCACTCCACTTGTTGCTCTTGTAACTTGTAACTCATCGTCAAATGTTTGAATGCCCGCTCTTAACCTAGACCAAAACATGTACTTGGTCTGTGGGCTGATTTCATTGGCTCTCCATTTTACTGCAGTGCTCTTGCATTGTTTTCTGGACATTAATGGGTTACCTTTGGCCCCATCCTAGGCCGCTGATTGGCTAATACGGTGTTCAAGGCCAGTTTGACCGAATCTCCACATGTCTGTTATAGCCTTCATGCACTATGCTCATATAGAAAACACACAAGACAGGGTTTTTTGGTGAGATCTCATTTTTTTTTTATTCAGTGAACAACAACAACGTGAGAACAACCACGTGAAAACTGAATCCCAGAACAGGGGGCTTTACGTGAAAAAACTTAAGCCCAGAACAGGGGGCTTGTATATTGAAAGAACTTAAGCCCAGAACGGGGCTTGTACATTGAAATGATCGGCGGCCCAGTCATATACGAGTACATCGCGGTCCTCGGCCTTGGGGTATTCGTCAAACATCTGTACGATGGTAGATAAGGTCCTTCCCCGGCATCGATGGTACAGGTAAAACAAGCAATATTGTCCGCACACGCTACTGGTCAGGCTTTGCAACGTTTGACTGTTCCAACACCACGTCTCTGTGCCTTGATCCATGAAATCTGTTAAATCGAGATGGAGGGGTGACAGGCCGTACGGGTCAAAGTATTCGCCCTGCTGTTCTGTCAAGTACACAGCCACCCAATGTTCACCGGGCCGATCCATCGGGTCCGTGTTGGGAACGTAAGCAGCAGGATACACACGGTCTGATGGGAACACATCTCGGGCGAACACCCCTTGAAAGACCATACGTGTCCCTGGGTCAGCACGGTGGTTATCTGGTCTGTATCCATGTTAGGTGGAAAAGTCACACAGGACGTTGCGCGCCTTGTCCACTTGAATGATGTTGTCAAACTCGGCGTAGCAGATCACATTGACGGTGGTCCCGAGGGCTCGGGCAAAGTGAATTTCCAACCGTAAATTGCCTTGCTTGGCCAGGTAGGGGTCAGATCGAAACAGAACAACGTGTATCCGTTCGCGTAGTCCTCCCGACTGATCATATTCCCTTCGTCCTGGTTGATTTGACTGGTGGCTGTAAACAGGCTCTGATAGGCTCGAATGAAATTCCTGCGCCCAAAGTTCGGTGTTAAGGCCGTGGCTGGGACCTGTTGTCCATCCACATACAGGGCCACAAAATTGATGCCGAAATGTTTAAAGTCAAACGGATTCTCTGGATAGGCTCCGCTGAAACTGGTATTTTCCACACAGGCCAGGATCAATCGCTTGGGTAGTTCCCCCAGGAACAGGTTTTCTTTGTTGGCGCTCATATTTCCAGCAGGCACAGAGAACACTTTGGTTTGTACACGTCGGATAGGGTACTGGGCTGGTTTTGTTTTCAAGGCTTTCATGTGTCCCAATTGAACGGCTGGATTTGGTTTCACTTTTCGGACATACAGGACTGCGTCTTGGATAACAATCTTATAGTCAGCTGCATGCCCATCTACGTTAGTGGCCATCAAGGCGAAGGTCGGAGGCGCCCGTATCAGTCGGATTTTGATGGGGATCTTGTTCAAGAGGTACCGGTCTTGCATGAAAATGTCTGCGTGTAGTCGACCCATGAGATCCACGGAGGCACCGTTCGCAGTGAAAGCCTTCCGTTTGTTATATCTCACATTGTCCACCGTGTCCATGTGCTCGGGTGTGTCCTGGTAGACTAAAGCGGCTGTCAGCTGAGATTTTTTAGCCTCTCGGCCATACGACAACAGTGTCTCGATGTAGGCTCGATAGGGGTAAGTGTTGGTCGAGTCACTGATGAGTTTGTCGCTGAGAGAAATATCCACCTGTTGAAACATCGAGTGCAGCCAGAGATTCGTCGGGCCCACCGTTGCAGCTTGGATGATTCTGGAGCCATCCCCATTGACGACCTTGGCTTTCACATACAAGTATGTATTGGCTAAATCCACATAGGCCGTATCCGCATTACTGATGTTGAACTCGATGGGCCCTGTTTCGTTGATGCTGGAGAGCGGGAGATGCTCCACCCATAATCCTTGTTCGGCACTGGTCTGTGTGAGCGGCACGGTCCACAAATCAAATTCACTGTTGGTGGAGGGACAGGACTCTGCGTGGATTAAGGACATGTTTAAGAAAAGATATCCTGCGTCTTCGATGTGCGTCGTCGCTGGGTCGGTCGTCGACTGGTGCGTGGTGTCGGTGGGGCAGCTCTTTTATTCCCTACGGTGCGTTGTGCTTTGGCCACCAAGACGCCTCCCGCTTCTTTGGACCGCCGTTTCAAGGCTTCTTTGGGTGCCGTGCCACCCAAGACATCACCGGCCACTTGCAGTCCACTGCGTACCGCTTGTTTGCCGATCGCTTTCACCCCACGCGTCACCAAGGGCAGGAACGTTTTGACGATGCTGCCGAGTATGTTCCCCAGCCCATGTCCTCGTTGCATGCGTGCACCGCTAAAGACCGGAAAGCCACCGCCGGCCTGTTGGGCATAATAGTCCATATAGCTGCGTGCATCGCACTGGTAAGGTCCTTTCATTATGCAAAGTGGGGAGCACGTGCTTGTCGAAAATGAAGTGTCAGCACCACTTTTCCTCGTTCAAATGCCACCGGTCGTCCCATGTCATCTCTTATATCCACCGTGATAGTGTTGATGTCAGTTTGTCGTACGGGCAGGTAGAGCATGTGGGTGAAACTGTGGGTGATTTGATCTCCATACGTCTTTTTAATGGGGACCACCCGTAACAGAGGTGTGTTGATATCACCCACGATGTGGTTGTCCACCACGTCCGAGTAGACG